>CAUZXS010004442.1:0-179111 GCA_963585895.1 Sepioteuthis lessoniana
AAGCGATGGGCTGAGAATTTGATGATTTTGAAAAAGACGTTAGTTGAGATTCGACTTTAGGCCGGGCCAGTCCAGCTGGGGGGGGGGTTGACTGTGGATGATGTTGGAGACAGTTGGCTTGTCTGCCTCAATGGCAGACAGCTGAAGCTGAAGTCTGACCATGGAGTTCTGCAGATCTCTACCGACAGAGATCTTGGGGGCTACGTATGCACAGCGCGTTTGTTGGGTTAGATAGTACAGTCAGCATTGTAAAAATTGTGTCTCTCTCTCCTCGTGTCGAAAAACTAAAGTCAAGAAGTTAATAAACATTTCGTACCTGAACAACGGAGAGTCGTCAGTGTTTCGTATTTCCCTGCATCTGTATATTTGTATAGTTGTATTGTGACTATACAACAAATCTGCATACTTGTAATTCTCAGTCAAACTAACCGTCATTCTATGACAAGATCACTCATTCACTTTGCATATTTCTTGCGGAGAGGTACCCCCTCACAAAAAAGTAGTATGCTGAATATGACATCACATTGCATGTGATTGTGAGGCTCCAATACAGGAACCCTGGGGAGTATGGAGTACCTTCCCTCACTGCCATTAAAAATAGAATTCAATCTAGTGCCCTTTTATTTTCTAAGTTATTCCTAATTTATGTGTAAATTAATCTCTAGCACACGACATGTACACTGACATAAAAAAAAATTAAACCAAGATTTCTTGTGGCACATCCTCTGTACTTATAGGGCAGTTCCCGCGGGCCTAGTGACTTACTTGCTGGACTGCAACATCGTACTAAGCAAGTTCGAATGCTAGTCACGCTAATCACATTCACTTTCGGGCTAATACTCTTGAGAAAGGCATGAAACCTCCTTATCCCCAACAACTATAGGTTAAACAATACCACTTCTGTTCTTCTACAAGGATGGCTTTGGCACTGAATAACCCAAGATAGTTGATTTGCCATTAAAAACAAAGAAAGATGCCTGTACTGATATAGATAACAAGCAGAAAAATTTTATCTGTTTAATTATATCTAAATTCTTACCGTTTCTACTGACTTACTTTTTTTTGTCTTCTAATAAGTTCACAAAACTCGTTGTCTTTGTAATGTTTAACCACCCGTTCCACCCAGAATTTAGAATGATACTTGCGTAGATGAGTGAAGGTTAAAGTTAAAAATTACGGCAGGTATTTTCAGGCAGAAATGCTAATATGTAGAGTTTTGTCGCATAATCACCGGAGACTGCTATATATAGAGCTGTGTGTGTGTGTGTGTGTGTGTGTCGGTGATGGCTGTTTGTCGGCTGAGGAGGGTAACATTAAAAAGAAGAATTGATTTAGCGTTAGGACTTTTCGTTCCATTTTTTTCTTCACATTTTGTCTCTGAAGGCCGTCGGGGCAGGAAGAAGTTGTCAACGGACACTATGGGGTCAACTTTTTTGTTCTTCAAGGAATCCTTGCTTTGTTCCTTGTTCTTCATTCACAGCAAATGTTTGTCTCCTCACGCCCCAGCAATCAAAAGAGAAAAAAAAACTGTGAATCACGAAATTCGTGATATACAGGGGTCGGACAAAATAATAGAAATACTTAGAATCTTTGTATCATAATTTTGAAATTCCTATAAAAGCATTAAACGTTTGTTATTTTTATATTTTTGGATTTATCATTAATTTTTCTCGTCTTATTTTACTAAAATTGTTGTTTTTTTTTTGCAGATATCATCAAAATTCATTAAAATGGCAGATCTATCAGGCTTTAAAAGAGGTCAAATTGTTAGTGCTCGTATGGCAGGCGCTAGTGTAACAAAAACTGCTGGATTACTTGGTGTAGCAAGAAGTACAGTCTCGAAAATACAACCTATGACAATATATGAGAAAGAAGGAAAAACCTCCCCACTGAAACAAAACTCTGGAAGAAAGCGAAAGCTTTCTGATAAGGACTGTCAGACTCTTAGGTGGATTTCGAGAACCCAGTGTCCTCAAAAACTGTTACAAGAGAGCTGCGCAAAACCTGATTTCATGGGCGGGCTACATTAAGAAAACCATATTAAAATCAATTTGTTTGAAATTTCCAGGTGTTTCCATTATTTTGTCTAACCCTAGTATATACTGGGATTCACTGAGTATCTTTCTCCATTTCTACCTTGGGTAAGTGATATCTTTCGGTCTTCACAACTTGTTCACCACGGTCCAGTGTTAGATAAAGGGTTCTGGGCTTACTGCTAACACACCGGAAGAGATGTTGAACTAGTTCTTCTTTCGGCTGATGCATTTTTTGGATAACCCGGTGCCATTTGTTTACAATGCTACGAGATTAACGTCCTAGTTTTCCTTATCGCACTAGTCACCAGGTATTCATCTTACCGATTTAACTTCTGTAAGGGAATACCAAGGAAATATCAAAGCATTCACTTATGTCTGCAGACACTAAAACTAAAAATCATTAACAGTAATTTTTTTTGATCTGTGCATTTCTGCGTATGTATTTATGTGTGTGTATTTGGTCATACGTATTTATGTGTGTGTATTGGGTCATATGTATTTATGTGTGTGTATTGCGTCGTATGTATTTATGTGTGTGTAATTGGTCGTATGTATTTATGTGTGTGTATTGGGTCGTATGTACTTATGTGTGTGTATTTGGTCGTATATACTTATGTGTGTGCATTTGGTCGTATGTATTTGTGTGTGTATTTGGTCATATGTATTTATGTGTGTGTATTTGGTCGTATATACTTATGTGTGTGTATTTGGTCGTATGTACTTATGTGTGTGTATTTGGTCGTATGTATTTATGTGTGTGTATTGTGTCGTATGTATTTATGTGTGTGTATTTGGTTGTATGTATTTATGTGTGTGTATTTGGTCGTATTTATTTATGTGTGTGTATTTGGTCGAATGTATTTATGTGTGTGTATTTGGTCGTATATACTTATGTGTGTGTATTTGGCCGAATGTATTTATGTATGTGTATTTGGTCAATGTATTTATGTGTGTGTATTTGGTCGTCTGTATTTATGTGTGTGTATTTGGTCGTATATACTTATGTGTGTGTATTTGGTCGTATGTATTTATGTGTGTGTATTTGGTCGTATGTATTTATGTGTGTGTATTTGGTTGTATGTATTTATCTGTGTGTATTGGGTCGTATATACTTATGTGTGTGTATTTGGTAGTATGTATTTGTGTGTGTATTTGGTCATATGTATTTATGTGTGTGTATTTGGCCGAATGTATTTATGTATGTGTATTTGGTCAATGTATTTATGTGTGTGTATTTGGTCGTATGTATTTATGTGTGTGTATTTGGTCGTATGTATTTATGTGTGTGTATTTGGTTGTATATACTTATGTGTGTGTATTTGGTCGTATGTATTTATGTGTGTGTATTTGGTCGAATGTATTTATGTGTGTGTATTTGGTCGTCTATACTTATGTGTGTGTATTTGGTCGAATGTATTTATGTGTGTGTATTTGGTCGAATGTATTTATGTGTGTATTTGGTCGTATGTATTTATGTGTGTGTATTTGGTCGAGTGTATTTATGTGTGTGTATTTGGTCGTATGTATTTATGTGTGTGTATTTGGTCGATATACTTATGTGTGTGTATTTGGTAGTATGTATTTGTGTGTGTATTTGGTCATATGTATTTATGTGTTTTTATTGGGTCGTATGTATTTATGTGTGTATTGGGTCGTATGTATTTATGTGTGTGTATTTGGTCGTATATACTTATGTGTGTGTATTTGGTCGTATGTATTTATGTGTGTGTATTTGGTCTTATGTATTTATGTGTGTGTATTTGGTTGTATGTATTTATGTGTGTGTATTGGGTCGTATATACCTATGTGTGTGTATTTGGTAGTATGTATTTGTGTGTGTATTTGGTCATATGTATTTATGTGTGTGTATTGGGTCGAATGTATTTATGTGCGTGTATTGGGTCTTATGTAGTTATGTATGTGTATTGGGTGGTATGTAGTTATGTGTGTGTATTTGGTCGAATGTATTTATGTGCGTGTATTTGGTCGTATGTATTTATGTGTGTGTATTTGGTCGTATATACTTATGTGTGTGTATTTGGTAGTATGTATTTGTGTGTGTATTTGGTCATATGTATTTATTTATGTGTATTGGGTCGTATGTATTTATGTGTGTGTATTAGGTCGTATGTATTTATGTGTGTGTATGTGGTCGTATATACTTATGTGTGTGTATTTGGTAGTATGTATTTGTGTGTGTATTTGGTCATATGTATTTATGTGTGTGTATTGGGTCGTATGTATTTATGTGTGTGTATTTGGTCGTATATACTTATGTGTGTGTATTTGGTCATATGTATTTATGTGTGTGTATTTGGTCGAATGTATTTATGTGTGTGTATTAGGTCGTATGTAGCTATGTGTTTGTATTTGTTCGTATATTATTTATGTGTGTGTATTTGGTCGAATGTATTTATGTGCGTGTATTTGGTCGTATGTATTTATGTGTGTGTATTTGGTCGTATATACTTATGTGTGTGTATTTGGTAGTATGTATTTGTGTATGTATTTGGTCATATGTATTTATGTGTGTGTATTTGGTCATATGTATTTATGTGTGTGTATTGGGTCGTATGCATTTATGTGTGTGTATTTGGTTGTATATACTTATGTGTGTGTATTTGGTCGTATGTACTTATGTGTGTGTATTTGGTCGTATGTATTTATGTGTGTGTATTTGGTCGTATGTATTTATGTGTGTGTATTTGGTTGTATATACTTATGTGTGTGTATTTGGTCGTATGTATTTATGTGTGTGTATTTGGTCGAATGTATTTATGTGTGTGTATTGGGTCGTCTATACTTATGTGTGTGTATTTGGTCGAATGTATTTATGTGTGTGTATTTGGTCGTATGTATTTATGTGTGTGTATTTGGTCGAATGTATTTATGTGTGTGTATTTGGTCGAATGTATTTATGTGTGTATTTGGTCGTATGTATTTATGTGTGTGTATTTGGTTGAGTGTATTTATGTGTGTGTATTTGGTCGTATATACTTATGTGTGTGTATTTGGTCATATGTATTTATGTGTGTGTATTTGGTCGTATGTATTTATGTGTGTGTATTTGGTTTTATGTATTTATGTGTGTGTATTGGGTCGTATATACCTATGTGTGTGTATTTGGTAGTATGTATTTGTGTGTGTATTTGGTCATATGTATTTATGTGTGTGTATTTGGTCATATGTATTTATGTGTGTGTATTGGGTCGTATGTAGTTATGTGTGTGTATTTGGTCGTATGTATTTATGTGTGTGTATTTGGTTGTATGTATTTATGTGTGTGTATTGGGTCGTATATACCTATGTGTGTGTATTTGGTAGTATGTATTTGTGTGTGTATTTGGTCATATGTATTTATGTGTGTGTATTGGGTCGAATGTATTTATGTGCGTGTATTGGGTCGTATGTAGTTATGTGTGTGTATTGGGTCGTATGTAGTTATGTGTGTGTATTTGGTCGAATGTATTTATGTGCGTGTATTTGGTCGTATGTATTTATGTGTGTGTATTTGGTCGTATATACTTATGTGTGTGTATTTGGTAGTATGTATTTGTGTGTGTATTTGGTCATATGTATTTATTTATGTGTATTGGGTCGTATGTATTTATGTGTGTGTATTAGGTCGTATGTATTTATGTGTGTGTATGTGGTCGTATATACTTATGTGTGTGTATTTGGTAGTATGTATTTGTTTGTGTATTTGGTCATATGTATTTATGTGTGTGTATTGGGTCGTATGTATTTATGTGTGTGTATTTGGTCGTATATACTTATGTGTGTGTATTTGGTCATATGTATTTATGTGTGTGTATTTGGTCGAATGTATTTATGTGTGTGTATTAGGTCGTATGTAGCTATGTGTTTGTATTTGTTCGTATATTATTTATGTGTGTGTATTTGGTCGAATGTATTTATGTGCGTGTATTTGGTCGTATGTATTTATGTGTGTGTATTTGGTCGTATATACTTATGTGTGTGTATTTGGTAGTATGTATTTGTGTATGTATTTGGTCATATGTATTTATGTGTGTGTATTTGGTCATATGTATTTATGTGTGTGTATTGGGTCGTATGCATTTATGTGTGTGTATTTGGTTGTATATACTTATGTGTGTGTATTTGGTCGTATGTACTTATGTGTGTGTATTTGGTCGTATGTATTTATGTGTGTGTATTTGGTCGTATGTATTTATGTGTGTGTATTTGGTTGTATATACTTATGTGTGTGTATTTGGTCGTATGTATTTATGTGTGTGTATTTGGTCGAATGTATTTATGTGTGTGTATTGGGTCGTCTATACTTATGTGTGTGTATTTGGTCGAATGTATTTATGTGTGTGTATTTGGTCGTATGTATTTATGTGTGTGTATTTGGTCGAATGTATTTATGTGTGTGTATTTGGTCGAATGTATTTATGTGTGTATTTGGTCGTATGTATTTATGTGTGTGTATTTGGTTGAGTGTATTTATGTGTGTGTATTTGGTCGTATATACTTATGTGTGTGTATTTGGTCGTATGTATTTATGTGTGTGTATTTGGTCGTATGTATTTATGTGTGTGTATTTGGTTTTATGTATTTATGTGTGTGTATTGGGTCGTATATACCTATGTGTGTGTATTTGGTAGTATGTATTTGTGTGTGTATTTGGTCATATGTATTTATGTGTGTGTATTTGGTCATATGTATTTATGTGTGTGTATTGGGTCGTATGTAGTTATGTGTGTGTATTTGGTCGTATGTATTTATGTGTGTGCATTGGGTCATACGTATTTATGTGTGTGTATTGGGTCGTATGTATTTATGTGTGTGTATTTGGTTGAATGTATTTATGTGTGTGTATTTGGTCGTATGTATTTATGTGTGTGTATTTGGTCGAATGTATTTATGTGTGTGTATTGGGTCGTCTATACTTATGTGTGTGTATTTGGTCGAATGTATTTATGTGTGTGTATTGGGTCGTCTATACTTATGTGTGTGTATTTGGTCGAATGTATTTATGTGTGTGTATTTGGTCGAATGTATTTTTGTGTGTATTTGGTCGTATGTATTTATGTGTGTGTATTTGGTCGAGTGTATTTATGTGTGTGTATTTTTGTCGTATGTATTTATGTGTGTGTATTTGGTCGTATATACTTATGTGTGTGTATTTGGTAGTATGTATTTGTGTGTGTATTTGGTCATATGTATTTATGTGTTTTTATTGGGTCGTATGTATTTATGTGTGTATTGGGTCGTATGTATTTATGTGTGTGTATTTGGTCGTATATACTTATGTGTGTGTATTTCGTCGTATGTATTTATGTGTGTGTATTTGGTCGTTTGTATTTATGTGTGTGTATTTGGTTGTATGTATTTATGTGTGTGTATTGGGTCGTATATACCTATGTGTGTGTATTTGGTAGTATGTATTTGTGTGTGTATTTGGTCATATGTATTTATGTGTGTGTATTTGGTCGAATGTATTTATGTGCGTGTATTTGGTCGTATGTATTTATGTGTGTGTATTTGGTCGTATATACTTATGTGTGTGTATTTGGTCTTATGTATTTATGTGTGTGCATTGGGTCATACGTATTTATGTGTGTGTATTGGGTCGTATGTATTTATGTGTGTGTATTTGGTTGAATGTATTTATGTGCGTGTATTTGGTCGTATGTATTTATGTGTGTGTATTTGGTCGAATGTATTTATGTGTGTGTATTTGGTCGTATGTATTTATGTGTGTGTATTTGGTCGTATATACTTATGTGTGTGTATTTGGTAGTATGTATTTGTGTGTGTATTTGGTCATATGTATTTATGCGTGTGTATTTGCTCGAATGTCTTTATGTGTGTGCATTGGGTCATACGTATTTATGTGTGTGTATTGGGTCGTTTGTATTTTTGTGTGTGTATTTGGTCGTATGTATTTATGTGTGTGTATTTGGTCGTATGTATTGATATGTGTGTATTGGGTCGTACGTATTTTTGTGTTTGTATTGGGTCGTGTGTACAGCGTGGAACGATAAAATTGTTGCCCTAGAAAAGACATGATTCCATTTCCCTTTAATGAAAACCGGTTTTCTTTTTTTGCTGCAGACCATCTACTAGTTGGCCAGTTGTGTACAAATCCCAAGAGCGATAGGAGCCTTCTATCATGTCTATAAGTGGCACAATGTTCAATGAGCGAGATCGGAGATGCGCCGCTGTACAAATCATGCACTCTACCGATCCAACTTATGACAACCGGACCATTGTCAGCGCCCTCAAAATGCAAATCCGGACGGTTCAACGCTAGAGGGCACAGCTCAACGCATCGGACGACCATTTGGAGGTGGTGGAGCGGAGGTTTCAAGTGAAGGCCACATCATGCCACTTAACATCTTCGATGTCGGCTTGAGAGTCAACACCAAAGTATACCTGGATGTGCTGAAGAGTGTGGTGATCCCCTGGTGCAATCAGGTGGCCGGTGACAGAGTCTGGGTGTGGCAGCAGGACTCGGCGCCGGCCCACAAGTCCAAAGATACCCAGGCTTGACTTCAGAAGCAGTGCTACGACTTCTCTCACTGGTCCCCTCTTCCCCCGACCTGAACCCGCTGGACTACTTTGTTTGGTCATACGTCGAGAACATCACCAACATGACCCCCCACAACACCAAAGCCAGCCTGATAGCCTCTATCCGCCGAGTATTCGCCGAGCTCCAGCCGGCGCTTGTGGAAAAGCATGCTCCCTGTTCCGGATCCGTATCGAGGCGGTGATTTCGGCTGAAGGCGGCTACATTGAATAGATGTCAGCTCTACTACATAATCAAGTTACCTGAATTGATTTTTTCAATAAAAGTTTTAAAATAAAGCTGTAGTGTTGTTTTCTTTAGGATGACAATTTTATCGTTTCACCCGGTATTTATTTGTGTGTATTTGGTTGTATGTATTTGATTGTGGGAATTTGGTCGTATGTACTTTTGGGCGTGTATTTGATTCTATGTACTTATGTGCGCGAACTTGATTGTATATATTTATGTGAGCGCATTTAGTCTTTTGTATTTATATGTGCGTATTTGATTTAACGTAATTATGAGTGCGTATTTGATTGTATTTATTTATGTGTGTGTATTTGATTGTATATATTTTTGTGTATGTATTTGATTGAATGTATTTATGTGTATTTGGTCCTATGTAAGTTTTTATCCCATAGTGAACATATGAATAAGAATGTATATGCGTTCATTATGTATGAACGTATGTGGCAGATGATTACCTAAGTGAACTTTCTGAGGCATGGAGTTAAAGTCAAACGCTAAGAAGATTAGGTTACGTCAATCTTAAACTGAAAAATACTTTTTTAAAACGTTTTGAGACTGTTCAAGGCTGATAATGAGGTTAACAGCTTTTTTTACTGCTCAAGCAGCTAAGTTAATTATAGGAGAGTGATTTTTCTTGCGATGTGACAAAGTCCAGGGAAAACAAATTCATAGTTTTCCTAACAGCTAAGTAAAAAAGAAAAAAAAAGCTTTGACCGGATTTCCAAGTCGATTTGTTGGTTGTGCTTTCCCTCCAATAAAACATTGATCCATTCGGTAACATCACCCCTGAAGCCTGTGTGGTAGTTGGTGCGCTGACACCTTTTGCAATAGTTTAATTCTTGTCTGATTTGAAAGCCTCACAGATGAGCATGTCATGTAGTTTAATTCAGGAACTTATGCTTTATGATTTCGAAACTTGGCCCAAACACAACCGGTTAAAACGATGGACTGCGGAATCGTCGTAAGCGAGTTCGTACTCTAGTCGTGCTATTACGTTCATGTAAGTTATAAAACCCCTTATCCTCCCAGCTATGGGTTAAATAGTACCACAACTGTTCTTCTAGGAGAATGGCTTTGGCATTAAATAACCTACAAAGGTTGATATGCCATTAAACAAAGAAACCGAAACCGAAACCAAACCAAACCAAACACAGCCGAAGCAGCCAAAAACACAGCTGATCACAGTAAAGTAACCAGAGGGTCCATGACATTTTGCTTTGTTGTGAGAATCTAGACGATCAGGCAATGCCAGGTAGGCCTAAAATCGTGGATTTCGAAGCCGGGCTTCAAGCTATAGAGATTAATATAGCTATAAACATGTCAGAGAGTATAAAGGTAGTTCGACATATCATTGTCCAGTGTAGTTTGTCACCTCTACAATCTCAATGAAGGAATTCAGAGCGGCTGAATTGTAGTTGATTGGTTGTTTGAATTTTATGGCATATCAACCATTGTACGTTATTTAAATCAAATCAATTTTTATACAAATAATCAGTCCTATTTCAAACAAATCAGTTTAGTATGAGTATTCAGTTTAATTGTCAAAAACATTTCTATTTGGAGCCATTCAGTTTAGTCAAACAGTTCTAATTCAAACAATTCAGTTTAGCCTAAGCATAGTTTCAATGTTAAAAACTGTTCCATTTCAAACAATTCAGTTTTGCTCAAGTACACAATTTATTTCTATTGGATCCATAGATAGGACCCTATCAGGTGTTACCAATCTGGGCCAGAGTGGACCAGGGAGCGATGGCAATGAAGGGGTACTCCACATTCCCCAAACTCCATCAGATTGTTTAGTGTCATATCAGGACACTCGTTTGGGGAGTCTTACCCCACTGTAGAGGTGCAGTCTGTGTATTCTACAGCCCCACTCCACTGGGCGATGCCGAATTGTGCCTCACGTGACCAAAATATTGCAAAACCTTTGACTCACGCTTGTGATACACATTCCAAAAAACAAATGTTTTTGGCCCATTCGGCTGGGGTTGTTGAATCTCTGCAGAGGGAAGACTTCCCCAGTCAGTGTCCTGATATGACACCTAGCAATCTGATGGTGGGTACCAGTAATGCTGGAGCTTTGGGGAATGCAGAGTACTCATTTATTGCCATTGCTTCCAGGTTCACTCAGGCCCGGAGTGGTAGCACTTGACAGGGTCCTATCTATGGGTCAAATAGAACTAAACTGTCTACTTATACTAAACTGAATTGTTAGAAATAGAACTATTTTTGACTTTTAAACTGTAATTATGTTAAACTGATTCGTTTGAAATAGACTGTTTATATGTATAAAATAGATTTGGCATTAAATAACCGAAAATAGCTGATATGCCATAAAACCAAACCAAACCAAACCGAATCATATATATTTAATATGTATTAATAAAGAGAATTTGGCATTAAATAACCCACAATGGTTGATATGCCATAAAACTAAACCAAACCAAAGCATATATATTCGATATATATGCATAAAGAGAATTTGACATTAAATAAACCTACAATGGGTGATGTGCTATAAAACCAAACCAAACCAAACCAAACCATATATATTTGATATATATGTATGAAGAAGATTTGGAATTAAATAACCTACAATGGTTGATGTGCCATAAAACCAAACCAAACCAAACCAAATAATATATATATATATATATAAAGAGGATTTGGAATTAAATAACCTATAATGGTTGATGTGCCATAAAGCAAACCAAACCAAACCAAATCGTATATATTTAATATTTATGTATAAAGGGGATTTGTCATTAAATAACCTACAATGGTTGGTTGATATGCCATAAAACCAAACCAAGCCAAATCCTATATATTTATTTAATATATATGTATAAAGAGGATTTAGAATTAAATAACCAATAATGGTTGATGTGTCATAAAACCAAATCAAACAAATTACAAATCTGCTACAAATAAAAACAAAGATGCTTTGTGTGTTAAAATTTCATTTATTTATCAATTTTTCAAATAAGTTTTGCATCATTTATTTTCTTAAAATTATGATGATGAGGTTTATCCCCCAAAATACGACAATGGATGGCATGATTTTTGGAAAAAGGATTTTTGGAACCAGTGTTGTATGTTAGTGTATTAATAACTCTATGTCTACGTGAATATGTATGTGTGTCCGTGTGTGTCCGTGTGTATTGTCTCATGGATGCATATGTGGATTTATGCGTAATGTATGTGTGGTTTTATGTACTTGCCCAGCCTCGCCGCGTCGGGCAGGATGTGGTACAGGATCAATTTTTAAACGGAGTACAGCTGGTTTGAATGCTGGGTTTTCCTTCCTTTAGACTGGTTGCTATACCAAGGCTAAAGAACGAAGTTTGCCCTACAATTAACATATAGCAAGGAGGGGAAAATATAGATTCATGCCTTTTCCAAGAGCATTCCTGCAAAGTGAAACGCCAACACTCTCATCCCAGATTCGAACTCGGGTTGCGGATTTCATTTACTCCAACGATAACCGTTACGCTAAGTTTTTTTTTTTTGTTGGTAGGATCTGTCTCTCACCTTCGAAGCTACATCTAGTTTAAAACATTTTCAAAGATGATTCGAACAATTCTAGAAAGCTTGTGGTCGTGTCCATACTACTATATGGATGCACTACATGGACGCTGATTATGCGTAGAGAGAAAAAAAAGCTTGACGGCAATTGTACAAGAATGCTACGAGCTATATTGAACAAATCCTGAAAGCAACGTCCCTCAAAGCAGCTGATGTACGGCCACCGACATCCCATCTCTAAAACCATTCAAATTAGATGAACAAGACGTGAGGGACACTGCTGGAGAAGTAAGGACAAACTCATAAACGACCCCCTCACACGGACGACCAAGTGTTGGACGGCCGACTAGAACTTATCTACAACAGTTCAGTACGGACACAGAATGTAGCCTGGAAGACCCGCCGGAAGTGATGGGCGAGAGTGACGAATGGTGAGAGAGAGAGTTAGGGAAATCCATGCTAGCAGCATGACATGATGATGATGATGATGATGATGATCTCAAAGCATTATCACTACGGACATGTGGACAAATTATATTGATCCTGATAGATGGGTAAATTATAATATAGTGAATTTATATTCTATACACGATAAAATAAACGATATTTAGAGAAAGAGCAAAAATATACGATGCAAAGCTTCATTCAACCTAATGTCAAAACAGTTGATGTGAGTTGAGAACATTATTATTTATATACCTGCTTTAGTTATAGATACCTAATATACGTTTCAACCAAGTGGCACAGATACAGCTGGTTTGAAATAAGAGTTTTCCTTTTCCTAAACTGGTTGCCTTAGCAAGGCTAAAGAATCCAGCCAGACGTTGACATGTCATAAAACCAATCAACCATCACTGAAACAACACCCTATTGTGAATCTCGAAAAGAATTGTGGAATAAAAAAGAAGAGGGCAATGAAAAGAAGAAGAAGAGTACAGTGAGAAGAAGAAGAAGAAGAAGAAGAAGAAAGGGAGTAAGGGAAGAAGAAGAAGAAGAAGAAGAGGAAGAAGAAGAATACAATGAATACGAAGAAGAGTACAATGAAAAGCAGAAGAAGAAGAAGAAGAAGAAGAAGAAGACGAATACAATGAAGAAGGAGAAGAATACAATGACGAAGAAGAAGAGTACAATGAAAAGTAGAAGAAGAGTACAAGAAGAAGAAGAAGAAGAAGAAGAAGAATACAATGAAGAAGAAGAAGAATACAATGAGGAAGAAGAGGAGTACAATGAAAAGAAGAGGAAAGAGAAAAGTGCAAAGAAGAAGAAGAAGAAGAAGAAGAAGAAGAAAGGGAAGAAGAAGAATACAATGAAAAAAAAGAAGAAGCGTAGAATGAAGAAGAAGAAGAAGAAGAAGAAGAAGAAGAAGAAGAAGAAGAAGAAGAAGAAGAAGAAGAAATCGGAGGTTTGCCAGCTGCTTTCGCTCTTTTCGATTTTAGCTGTTGAGATCTTCATCGATGTTTTACAGTTTTCTTTCTGAAATGTTAACTCTGTTTCGAATGATTCTGTTGATACATTTAATTATTGTCAAAGTGTTAGGATTTAATAGGAATACTTGAAACCATATAAAAGTAAAGTTGGTGACCCTATTCGAGGGTGACTCGAAGGCTCCCTTTTCAATAGCTACTACACCTCGGTGTAGAGCAGGGCACTCCTCCATTTCCTGGATTGCTCCACTTTAGTCTTGATCCTTACCTTATTATGCTGAGTGTTAAGTAAGGCGGCATCAAGTACCATTTTTTGTTTCTGGTATGACTCGACCTGGGATTCAACCCTGGTCTCCCGGACCATTGGCGAACACTTTACTCATTTAGCCAATTAATTGTGTTAAAATTATTTGTATTAGGAATTATTAATCAAAGCAATATAAGATATGATAATGACATTGAGCTATATTGATACGATCATACTGGAAATAAGTATTAAATATTTCAACTGATTGTGTAGATATATTTTTGTATTGTATATAATTGGTTATCGTAATTGGGAGACAAACTTCCGCGTAAAATAACCATATGAAGGTTTGCATACCGTAAAACCAACTAAATAATCAACCAACAACAAAAATCAACATAGCGTAGTGGCTTATGTACCAGACTGGAACATCGTCGTAAGCGAGTTCGAACTCCAATTATGCTATTACGTTTACTGTCATACAAATACAATTACGAAAGGTATGAATGCCCTTATCCTCCCAGTTAAGAGTTCAATAATACCACTACTGTTCTTCTACAAGGATGGCTTTGGTATGAAATAACCCACAAAGGTTGATATGTCATTAAACAAGAAAACTTAAAAAGTACCACTACTGTTCTTCTACAAGGATGGCTTTGGTATGAAATAACCCACAAAGGTTGATATGTCATTAAACAAGAAAACTTAAATAGTACCACTACTGTTCTTCTATAAGGATGGTTTTTGTATTAAATAACCCACAAAGGTTGATATGTCATTAAACAAGAAAACTTAAATAGTACCACTACTGTTCTTCTACAAGGATGGCTTTGGTATTAAATAACCCACAAAGGTTGATATGTCATTAAACAAGAAAACTTAAACAGTACCAGTACTGTTCTTCTATAAGAACGGCTTTGGCATTAAATAAGCCACAAAGGTTGATATGCCATGAAACCTAAGGATTGAAATGTTTATGCTAGTTTCATTAATTTTTGGAAAATTGTTGCTCTTCTAGGAGAATGACTTTGGCAATGAATAATCCACGAAAGTTGATATGTTATTAAAATTCAAAGAAAGAAATGAAAACAAAAAATGCAAAATAAACAAAAAATATGCAGTAAGTCGAAAGATTTCGGCCTCTTGAAATTCAGGTGAGTTGAAGTTAACCTCTAAATTACATTTTTCTTTGTTTTTTGGTTGTTTGGCTTGTTGGGTTTTATGGCATATCAACCTTTGTAGGTTATTTAACGCCAAATTCATTTTAATTTAAATAATCAGTTCTATTTCAAACAATTCAGTTTAGCATATGTACTCAGTTTAATTGTCAAAAACATTTCTATTTCAAACTATTCAAGCAGTTATATGTAACAATTCAGTTAAGTGTAAATACAATTTTAATGTCGAAAAACAGTTCTATTTGAAATAATTCAGTTAAGCATAAGCGCTCAGTTTAAATGTAAGTAAGGTTTAATTGTCAAAAACATTTCTTTTTCAAGCTATTCAGTTTACTCAAACAATTCATTTTAGCATAAGTATGCTGTTAGTTCTATTCAACCCATAGATAGGGCCCCATCAGGTGCTACCACTCCGGGCCAGAGTGGACCTGGGAGTGATGGTAATGAAGGGGTACTCCGTATTCCCCAATGTTCCAGCACTGGTGGAACCTCACCATCAGATTGTTTAGTGTCATAAACAGGACACTCGTTGGGGCGGGGGGTATTACCCCTCTGCAGAGGTGCAGTCAGTGCAACTTTGTTTTTTGTTTTTTTTAATACAACCAAAACATTTGCATGCACAGTTGTAGAGAAATAGGATCATGGTTCTTTTATTAATAGACGAATCTTCATTTTATGAGAAAATTGTTTTTTTTCTCTTATATTTGTTTTTTAATGACCTTTTTTGTGTATTAAAGAACGGATAAAAAATGAAGATATTTTAGAACAGACATCAAATCTGGATATTATAGAACAGAAAATAAATGTGGGTATTATAGAACAGAAAATAAATTTGGATATTATAGAACAGAAAATAAATTTGGGTATTATAGAACAGAAAATAGATTTGGATATTATGGAACAGAAAATAAATTTGGATATTATGGAACAGAAAATAAATTTGGATATTATAGAACAAAAAATAAATTTGGGTATTATAGAACAGAAAATAGATTTGGATATTATGGAACAGAAAATAAATTTGGATATTATGGAACAGAAAATAGATTTGGATATTATAGAACAAAAAATAAATTTGGGTATTATAGAACAGAAAATAGATTTGGATATTATAGAACAGAAAATAGATTTGGATATTATAGAACAGAAAATAGATTTGGATATTATAAAACGGAAAATAGATTTGGTTATTATAGAAGAAAAAATAAATTTGGATATTATGGAACAGAAAATAAATTTGTATATTATAGAACAAAAAAAAAATTTGGGTATTATAGAACAGAAAATAGATTTGGATATTATAGAACAGAAAATAGATTTGGATATTATAAAACGGAAAATAGATTTGGTTATTATAGAAGAAAAAATAAATTTGGATATTATAGAACAGAAAATAGATTTGAATATTATAGAACAGAAAATAGATTTGGATATTATGGAACAGAAAATAAATTTGGATATTATAGAACAAAAAATAAATTTGGGTATTATAGAACAGAAAATAAATTTGGATATTATAGAACAGAAAATAGATTTGAATATTATAGAACAGAAAATAGATTTGGATATTATGGAACAGAAAATAAATTTGGATATTATAGAACAAAAAATAAATTTGGGTATTATAGAACAGAAAATAAATTTGGATATTATAGAACAGAAAATAAATTTGGATATTAAAGAACAGAAAATAAATTTGGGTATTATAGAACAGAAAATAGATTTGGATATTATAGAACAAAAAATAAATTTGGATATTATAGAATAAACATCAAATGTTGATATTATAGAACAGACAATGAATATTTCGTTTTTGTGAGTAATGAAATGTTATATCTTTAAAGAATGACTTTCATTTCTTTAGTAAATTTTTCATTTCTGAGAAAAAAAAGTGGGATCGAATGAGATAGTCATAAATTGGTGTTTAATTTACAATATATCTATAATGTATGACTAAGCACCGATTTTTTCCGATTTTATGACACCCATGTAAATTCAGTGTATTCATTCTCCAACAGCTCTGCCACAAAATATGACACAAAGTCGATTTTTAAGCACACTACAGCTGGTCCAAATTCAGTTTTCCTTCGTCTCGATGGATTGCCTTTCCGAGGTTAATAAACGCAGTTTTCCCAACAATTTACCCAGGGCTAATGAGAGGGAGAATAGGTGTATTCATACCTTGTCTTATATATATATATATATATATATATATATATATATATATAGTTTCAAACAACGATAAACATTACGTCCAGCGCGTCTTCATAGATGCACGGAAATGTGTGTGTGCGACGTGCGCATGTGTAAAAGTTTCGAATTCATTTCGTAGTGTTCAGTTGTCAACAACTTCCGGTCGTTTACGAAAGGTCAGCACCGCGCAGCTTCGCGCAAAATCTTTCATTTTGTTATTGTTTTTCTTTTTGGTTGTTTTTTGCGTCCACTTGCTAATCAGACCCCAAGAAGAAGAAGAAGAAGAAGAAGAAGAAGAAGAAGAAGAAGAAGGAGTAGGGAAATTAAAGCCTGTTAAAAGTGCACAAGAGAAAAACAGCAAAAGCAAAACACGACAGAAAATTACAAGAAAGTGATGAGACCTTTCGTGTAGATAAATGATCTAGCTTTCAAGTTTTATTATTTCTCTCAGGATTGAGAACAGTAGATATTATCCTGAACGAAACACGTGATTATGAAATCTATCTATCTATCTATCTATCTATCTATCTATCTATCTATCTATCTATCTATCTATCTATCTATCTATCTCAGTCTGGTCATTATCTATCTATCTATCTATCTATCTATCTATCAGTAAAATTCTCATGCTGCATGTAACCGCAAAATTTTTATTACAGTAATACACTTAAAATACATCAACTTCGACCATTTCCAGGTCACTTTGCAATGGGGTAATTTTGTGGGGTCCACCCGACGTGGAACGTCATTTGTTAATCATTCATATTCTCTTTATGACGAAGATAACGATATAATGTTAATTGAAACACCTTTATTTCTTTCTAAATAAAAACATCAAAATAAATCTGAATGGTTGTTGCAACTTGAACAAAATTCCGTTCATTTTCCACATTTATCAGATTACTCATTAAACTCTTATTTGTTTAATTCCTTGTGTTGGTTTTAACATTTTTAGCTTTAATCTATCTATCTATCTATCTATCTATCTATCTATCTATCTATTTGCATGTTCATATATATATATATATATATATATATATATATATATATATATATATATATATTATCTGTCTGTTTGATTGCCCGTTAAATTTATCTATCTATCTATTGCATGTTCATATATATATATATATATATATATATATTATCTGTCAGTTTGATTGCCCGTTAAATCTATCTATCTATCTGAGTATGTTCATTATTTTAGTTTTCTACTTTTATTATACAGATGTTCGCGTGCATGTGTCCAAAGAGGTTGGACAACTACTGAACCGGATCCCTATATATATATATGAATACACACACATACACACACACACACTCTCTCTCTCTCTCTCTCTCTCTCTCACACACACACACACACACACACACACACACACACACACACACATATATATATATATATATATATATGATTAAAATTCACATTATCTTAGTATGTAACCCAGGAAAAACAATATATCATAGCGAGGTTTTGTTATAGCAATACACCTGAAATACCGTAAGTTAGAGAATAAAGCACTTTCCTGTAATATTAATAACTAAATGATTATTTCGATATTTTTTAAACGTTCCAATTTTCGATGTAACGGAAAAAATTATGAAATCTTCATAATTTTAAATCATGTGACATATTTAAACAAGCGATTAGCACTTTGAAATATAAGTGGCGCTTGTAAGATATTTAAACAAAAATATTTAAGAGGGAGGTATATTACTTTCTAATGTACTCAATATTTCTACCTACATCAAGATTGACATTCAGGAACCTCGAGTCGTAGGAAAATTTTGTGAGTATATATATATATATATATATATATATATATATATATATATATATATATATTTGGAATTCTTTTAAGCTATAACCGTGTCAGTAATATTGCATCTCATGAACTTTTACAAAACACCTGGAGAAAATGCTGGATTGGTGCTACACAATGATACTGAACAAATCCAAGAAATAGTTCCCTAAATAAGAACAGCTGTACGGCCACTTACCTCCCATCTCGCAAACCATCCAAGGAAAAACGAACGAGATTATCTGGAGAAGTAAATACGGAATCATTATTGACGATCTCCCATGGACATCCGCACATAGATACACCAATTTTAGCCAACCAGCAAACACTTACATTCATCAACTTTGTGTGGACTCTAGATGCCGTCTAGAGGACTAACTAAGAGCGATGGCAGATAAGGACGGGTGACAAGAGGAGTGAGAGAGAGAGAGAGAGAGAGAGAGAGAGAGAGGGTGAATCCGTGTAATCGGCACACCTTGATGATGATGATGATGAATAAAACTCCAGCCTTCATGATACATTGACGTCATAGTCAGTGACGTCATGGTCAGTGACGTGAAATAATCTTTTAAACGAAAAACGAAAATACTTTTGATACTCTCTAATAGATATCTTCTCGAGATTCTGTCATCTCAACTCCTTACCCCTCCACAGATTATATTTTTTTTTAAAGAAGTTTCTTTATTCACGATATAAAATTTTTAAGCTTTTGATTTCAGTTAAAAAAAACAACAAAATCTTATCATTGTCTTTACTTTATTATTATCATTATCCTTTTTTTTAATATTATGAGGTGACCTTCCAATGATCTGATTGGTCCTGGCTGGGTAGGGTGGCGAATATGGATGAATCCGGGTGCGGCCCAGCCAATTGGGAAATCAGCAGTCTTTCGTAGGGTCGAGGCACTTAAGAGATACAACAACAAAACTACGGAAATTAGGTCAACTCGCGAAATGAGCTTCCGGAACTGTGACGTCATTTCCTCTACCGATTTGACATATCCGTTTACCACAACGCTACTTATTCTCTAGACTCCCACATTTTCCTCTTGTTCCGACTTTTCATTTCTATGGTCACACGGAACATTTCTCTGTAACATTTCTTTTTGCTTTCGTCTTTTATTTTTTCAAAGTCAGCTACGCATCCAACTTCTTTTTTGTCACCTTTTCGTAATTTTTCAGAGTCAACTCCGTATCCAACTTCTTTTCTTTCACCTTTTCGTTTTTTTTTTCCACAGTCAGCTACACATCTAACTTCTTTTCTTTCGCCTTTTCGTTTTTCCTCAATCAGTTAAGCATCCAACTTCTTTTCTTTCGTCGTTTCATTTTTTTTCCTTAGTCAGCTACACATCCAACTTCTTTTCTTTCGCCTTTTCGTTTTTCCTCAATCAGTTAAGCATCCAACTTCTTTTCTTTCGTCGTTTCATTTTTTTTCCTTAGTCAGCTACACATCCAACTTCTTTTCTTTCGCCTTTTCGTTTTTTTTTCTCACAGTCAGCTACGCATCTAACTTCTTTTCTTTAACCTTTTTGCTTTTCTCTGTCCGCTATGCATTTAATCTATTTTACCCATAGCTGGGAGGTCATTAGTGTGAAGTGAACGCAATCAGTCACCGTCGAAATTTGTTCTCGGCTCACCGGTTCCATTTTCTGCACCGATAAACATCACACCAACCGCACTTCCATCGCCACCCACAATTCTATCACTTACACCGCTATCAATACCCTGAATATTGTTTCCCCATCCATGATTAACTGGGTTCTAATTTCACTGTGGATTGATTTGCTGGATATTTCTTTTGCCAAAAATATCCATTTTATTCATCTTTAAGATATTTACTCTAACCTCCTGACTCTGCCGTTCCCTAGAAAAATTGAAACAACCTATTTCGCTAGTACACTGTACTTGATTTCGTTATTTCTACTTTTTCTATGCAATATCTCGCTAATTTCATGAACCTTAAAACCCAGAAGCCGGGGGTTGAGAGAATGCGTTTTGACATTATTCCTGTGTAACTATATTTAGAGATCCCATTAACCAGGTGTTTTAGGAAGAATTTTACCTGGGCAACGCAAGAAGAAAATAATGAGCTTCTGGAAGATTTTCAAATTGAAGACAATGAAATTATAATGAACAATTATACTAGACAGAGTAAAAAGTTTTGCAATGTTTTGATACATTATTAGTTTGAGGCGCGTATTCAACTTGATCGAAGCAGGTCAAGCCTTGAAAAAAAAAAATGTGACAGTGCGTACGTATAAGTTAAGCTTAACATCCTGCGGCACATGGTTAAAAATGTTGTACTAATCTTAAACTTGAGAAACGCCTTGAAAATCACTATTCAAAATATTACTTTTCACTATCATTTTGTTCAGTTTTGAACAAAGACGGTTAGTATTTGTGATAAATACGAAACTTCTTGGCCGTCAAGCTGCGGTGTTGTCTTATTGTAAAGTTAGTGGGTGGAGAACCAAAAAAAAAAAAAAAGGCCTGTGTATATCCCTGTGAAAACATATTGATGAGTATGCATATACCAGGGTGAGTAAAAAATTATGCCATATTCTGGAACTTGCAAGTTTTCAGCGTCTATATTGCGTGACCAAAGGAGTTCAAGACATGAAAGGTAACCGCTGTTGTGGTTGGTTGTATCGTGGTGGTTGGTGCTCTAACACGTTGTGCATTGCTCCCTTCGATGTGTGATTTCAAACCCGTACAGATGAACATACAATGTATTTTTATTTGGGAGCCTATGCTTTGGTAGTTCAAACTGGACCATAACGCTGAGAAAACTACCAAAAACATTTGTTGTGTGAAAGATGAAGATGCATTAGTTACATTTTTCGGATTATTGTCCTCATCGTTGTCGCCATGTTTATCACAACGTTTTGGCCGTTGAACTTGGTTAGATCCAGTGACATACCCCAAAAGAGTGTGAGTTCCATACCCGCTGAAGGCAGTGGAGAACTTTCAGGGGGGAAATTAACATGAGATAATTGATAACTGACAGCCATTAAACATGGCTCGTGGGACTTGAACTGTTTACCCTTGTGAACGAAATAACGGGCTAAGTTCGACATTCCAACCACTTGAAGATTTCAAAAACTGTAGATTTCAAAGCCGTTTTCCCAGTCACATAGTCAAATTTGGTTAATAGCATTCAAAGAGTATCAGGCGAGCTCAGCATCTCACAGTCTTGTGTGCTTGGTCTCTTTCACGAGCTCGATAAAAAGATCTGAAGCGGCCGAATTGCGCCTCATGTGACCAAAATATTGCCAAACTTTTGACTAACCCTAGTAATCTGGTGTAATTTGCCCCTGTTTCCAGACATTGAATACTTCAGGTTAAGTGCTATTTTGCAAAACATCGTAACAGCCCAGTCGTCTGGGGCTATAGAATACACCAACGGCATCTCTTCATAGGGGTAAGACCCCCGCCAATGAGTGTCCTGGATATGACACTAAATAATCTGATGGTGAGGCTCCAGTAATACTGGAGATTTGGGTACCCTTTCATTGCCATCGCACTCAGGTCAACTCTAGCCAAGAGTGGTAATTTACTAAGCTTTTTGCTTAGATGTGGCACAAAGCCATATGAAAGGGGCACCCAATGATACTCGAACTCACTCGTGTAGGTTTGCTAGCCGAGCTTGCTAACCATTACACCACCAAAGGCGCCTAGCCCAGAGTGGTAGCACCAGATAGGGTCAAACAGAACTCTTTGATATTTAAACTGATTGGAAACAAGTGACTTTTGCTAAATTGAATTGTTTGGAATAGAACAGTTTGATCATTTAATTGTGCGTAAACAAATGATTGATGATTCATTGAATTCTGAGTGATACATAGCAATACTTGGGACCATTTAACTTTGTTGATTTATGCTAAATTAAATTTTTTTAAATGGAACTGTTTGATTATTTAACTGTGTGTAAACAAAAGATTGATGTATAATTGAATTATTAATGATACGTAGCAATAATTGGAACCATCTAACTTTGTTGACTAACGCTAAATTGAATTGTTTGAAATAGAACTGTTTGATCATTTAACTGTGTGTATCTACAAAATGAATTAACAAATTACATATCTAATTTATATGAAAAACAGGATTTGGCATCAAATAACCAAGCATGGTTAACATGCCTGAAAACTTAACCAAGCAATAAACATCGTAAGCTCCAATATTCCTTGCAAGACGTTATTTTTCTTTATACTTAACGTCGATATTTCAAGTTGAGATCTATTTTATTACACAACGTAAATTCGATATTTCGGGCCGATAGATATTATACTAAACATATTAAACCTGATATTTCGGTTACACTGTCGACTGGGGCTGTAGAATACACCTGCTGCACCCCAAAATGTGCTAAGACCCCACTGCAACGAAGTCACCCATTGGCTTTGGGTGGCGATCTGTAATGCTTGAGAACAGTGGTGGTTGAGTATTCTATGACCCGGTACCCAAAGTGGTCACGTGAACATTCCACAACCTCACCATTACCAAAGTGGTCATGTGACTTGCAACACCCCACTCTGGCCCTTATTGGGTTAATTTGACGGTCATGTCAAGCCCTTACCCTACATGATTGTCCCGACTGTATTCATTAAATTGCTCTTGTCACAAACGAGTACCCAACCCTATTTTATCTTAAAGGTGCTAGAAGGCAGTGGTTGCAGGCTGACACTATTTAAACTGTGTCCAAACAAATGATTGATATTGAATAGAATTATTAGTATTAGACAGAAATACTTGAAACCAAGGGGCTGTAGAATATGCCGAATGCATTTCTGAGGAGTGTTACGACGCCCACCCCAACGAGTGTCCTAGATATATACTAAACTGCATCTGATGGTGGGGCTACAGTCCTTGATATTTGGGGAATGCGGAGTACGCTTTCCTTATTGAGAGAAGTCATGCTATTCAGAGACCTAATCCCTTTTATCTTAGCAGTCAGTCTAATCTAGTAGTCGGCACAACTTTTTACGAAGCTAAGTCGCTTAGCAGTTCTCAGTACGGCTTTCAATTCTCACTCATTAGCTTTCCGTGTCTCCGAGTCTGTCCACAGTCTATTTACTGTTAGGGGGATTAATCTCTGTTTATATAATTCTTTTTCCTATTTCCAAGTCGGTGTATATTATCAACGATTTTTTTGTCTTAATTAGATTTCAGTAATTAATTCCTTCCATGCTTGCTTATATCTCACTTCAACGGTGACTTCCTGTGACCGTTACTCAAGGGAGATGGGTTTCCTCCCACGTCCACGTGTCTGCTACTGCGCCCTCTCCACGCAGTGGGCGGCCCTATCTGTCACTTGACCAATACGTTACGTCACATAAGTCACACAGCCCATTCTCAGGGTTTAAAATCCCCCCACTACCAAATTCACATCCACCACCGGTTCGTGACTGATCCCCTTTATCTGACCTCTTCTGTTCAATTAGTCATTGTTTTGCCTTTGCTGTTTTCAATGACACTTTTAGTGCAATTCAAAATATATATAAAACTTTCTCGCCTTTTTCTCTTTCTGGGTAGAAAAAACAATTCGCTTTTCTGCCCAGACAAAATAAATAAATAAATAAATAAATAAATGTTTTTTCATTTTGACAATGTCTTGTATCATTCTTCTAAAATGAATGTATTCAATTTACTCTTAAAATCCTTGCCGATTATTTTTCTTCTATTAAAATCATTCTCAGATTTCTCTCGCTTCAGGTCTACGTCGCACCGCCTCACTATGTTATAACAATACTCCCTGGTCCACTTCGAGTTGGAGTGGTAGTACCCGTCAGGATCCCATCAATGAGTCAAATAGAACTGTTTAACAAATTACCCGAGAGCAAAAAAATAACTGATGTTTAAGGAACTATTAGTGTTACATAACGATATTTGGAACCCTTTAACTATGTGCAAACAAATGGGTAATAAAGAATAGAATTATTAGTGTTAAATAGCTTAGTATTAAATTGTATTAAGTAGCAATTATTAGTGTTAAATAGCAATACTTGAAATCGTTCAAATGAGTGTAATCAATGATTTGCTTGGTTGGTTGGGTTTTATGGCATATCAACCTTTGTAGGTTATTAAATGCCAAATCCATTTTTATACAAATAATCAGTTCTATTTCAAACAATTCAGTTTAGCGTGAGTACACAGTTTAATTGTCAAAAACATTTCTATTTCAAGCTATTCAGTTTTGTCAAAAAGTTCTATTTCTAACAATTCAGTTTAACGTGAGTACTCAGTTTAACTGTCAAAAACATTTCTATTTCAAGCTATTCAGTTTTGTCAAAAAGTTCTATTTCAAATAATTCAGTTTAGCATGTGTACACAGTTTAATTGTCAAAAACATTTCTATTTCAAGTTATTCAGTTTTGTCAAAAAGTTCTAATTCAAACAATTCAGTTTAGTGTAAGTATAGATTTGGTTTACACACAGTTGAATGTCAAAACAGTTCTGTTTTAAACAATTCAGTTTAGCGTAAGTACAGTTTCAATGTCAAAAACTGTTTCATTTCAAATAATTCAGTTTAGCATAGGTAGGCAATTTAAATATTAGTACAAAGTTTAATTGTCAAAAACGTTTCTATTTCAAGCTATTCAGTTTAGTCAAACAGTTCTATTTTAAACAATTCAGTTTAGCATAAGAACGCAATTTAAATGTTAGTACAAAGTTTAATTTTTAACAACATTCCTTTTTCAAACTATTCAGTTTTGTTCAACAGTTTTAATCGAAACAATTCAGTTGAGCATAAGTACAGAGTTTAGTTCTATTTAACCTAGAGATATGGCCCTATCAGGAGCTACCATTCCGGGACAGAATGAAGGGAGTACTCCGCATTTCCCAAAGCTCCAGCATTACTGAAGCCTCAGCATCAGATCATTTAGTGTCATATCCAGGACACTCGATGGGGGGGGGGCTTACTTCTGCAGTCGGTGTATTCTACAGCCTCAGCCGACTGAGCAAGTGTGCAATTAAAGCTATTTGCGTTCAAAAGGAATATTTGAAACCATTTAAATGTACGCAAACTAATGAACTCTGGATAATTTAAAATTTTACCTACAAACTAAACGTTTATAAATCAAATATATTTAATACGTGTATAAACAGGATTTGGCATTAAATAGCATACAAGGGTTGATGTGCCGTAAAATAAAACTAGCGAATAAACATCTAATTGTGTGCAAACAAATGATTGATATTTAATAAAATCACTAGAGTTAAATGGCAAAACTTGAAACCGTTTAACTGTGTGCAAACAAATGATTAATATTCAAGAGATTTATGAGTGTTAGATAGCAAAACTTGAAACCATTTAACTGTGTGCAAACAAATGAGGCCTGACTCGTTTAAAAATAAAGTTACCTACAAACTATTCGATTACAATATATATATATATATATATATATATATATATATATATATATATATATATATATATATATATATATATATATGTATAGGCAAGTTTTTTTTAAAGACGATGGAACACTGTTTATTATTTCTAATTTAAAGTTTTCATGTCTGCTTGTTATTTTTCTTGTGTCGGGATCCAGGTGGTAAGGAATTATCCCATATCTTCTGCCCAAGCGCTTTCGACCATACTTTTGGTCGTTATCCGGTGATCGTGTAGTTTGAGTTGACAGTTTAGTTTGAGTTTTATCGTTTTGTTTATTTGTTGCGTCTTTATTCTAAAGAGGTCAGTTGGACCGTTTTCAGCGTTTTGTTTTAAAAAGGTTTGGTTGGAAAGCTTTTAATTAATATACATTCTGTTGGATGAGTTTTGTAATAGGGTTGGTGATTTTAGTTATTAAAAATTTTCAATATGTTGATACCTGTGTTAAATACTTTTTTATCTATGTTTTTTCTAATTTCTTAAACAGATTGCTTCTAGGATTTGTCATGTTTTTTAAAATTATTTTTATACATATAATTATTGAATTATCTTTGAAATCTTCCTAACATCGGAAGATATAAGTGCTATTGTTGGGTTTTATAATTAGATGTTTTATGTTGCTGTTTTCAGAAAGGTGATTGGTTAGGCGACGAGATAGTGTTGTAGTTATATAACCAATGTAGATATTTTTGTTTTTCGGGAGGCACTCCCGAAATGGACATATGAATTTATAAACTACATGGGTTTGGTTTAGGAGTATTTTTGTAGAGTTTCAACTATGTAGTTGGATGTTTTGAATTGAGCGTAGAAGATGATAAGTTTTATTTGTTTTGGTTTTTGATAGGTTTAATGTGTCTTTTTATGATGTTGGTTATTGCTTGTTTGGCTAATTTGTAGTTATAGCGCATTTGATTTCTATAATATAGATTAATTCAGTAAGTGTAGTGTTATTATTTTTGTGAATATTGTAAAGATATAGTTTTATTCGTTGATCGACTTGTTTATTAGGGAAATTGTTATTAACAAGGGTTTGTTTTATATTGGTAATTTCTTCGTAAAATATCATGACATTCACCGTGGTAGTTCAGTTAGGTGGAATTTTAGCTGGTAGGCTTTTTATATGGAGATGTAGTGAATTTGTTATTATAGATGGAGTCTGTGAGTACATTATGGAAAGGATTTTTTTTATTAATGTTAAATTCGGTTGTAAGTTTCTGAAATGTGCATAAAGAACACAAAGAAAATAGCATTTAACACAGGTTATCAATATATTGGACATTTTTAATAATCAAAAATCACCGTCCCTGTTGGAAAACTCATATTTGTTGAAACCCTTTCCAACAGAACATTTTAAAATAAAACGCTGAAAACGTTCCCAGTGACCACTTTAAAATAAAAACGCTACAAATAATCAAAACAATAAAACGCAAACTAAACTGTTTACTCAAACTTTACGAACCCTGAAGATGACCAAAAGTATAGGCGAAAGCGCTTGGGCAGAAAATATGGGACGATTTCTTTGTCACCTGGATCCCAACACAAGAAAAATTAGAAGGCTTGGAAAATTCCAATTAAAAATAATAAACAGTGTTCCTTCGTCTTTAATAAAACTTGTCTTAATAAAAACTTGCTGCCTAAATATAAACTCTTCAATATACATATATGTGTATGTGTGTGTGTGTGAGAGAGAGATAGAGAGAGAGAGAGAGAGAGAGAGAGACTGAGAGAGTGTGTGTGTGTTAGAGAGAGAGAGAGAGAAAGAGACAGGGAGAGAGAGTATGTGTGTGTAAGAGAGAGACAAGTCAGAGAAAGGTTTCGTAAAGTTAGGTTATTTGGTTTAATGGCACATCAACCCTTGATAGTTATTTAATGCAAAATCCAGTACATATATTACATATGGTTTTTAAGTGAATAGTTTGTTGGTAACTTTATTTCTATTTTTCTCATTTATTTGCACATTGTTAAAAGGTTGGTTGGTTGTATTTTATGACATATCAACCATTGAAGGTTGTTTAGAGCCAAATTCCGTTCACACACACACACACACACACACACACACACCCATATATATATATATATATATATATATATATATATATATGATTTGTAAGCGAAAGGTTTGTAGGTAACATTTTTAGACGAACTAGAGCCTAGTTTTTTCATAGTTAAATATTTCCAAGTATTGGTAACATTTATAATTCTAAAAAATTTCAATTGCCCAATCGGCTGGGCGTGTAGAATACACCGACTGAACTTCTGCAGTGGGATAAGACCCCCCTCCCAACGAGTGTCCTGGAGAGGACACTAAACATTCTGATGGTGAGGTTCTATTAATGCTGGAGCTTTGGGGAATGCGGAATACCCCTTCATTGCCATCGCTCCCAGGTTCAACCTGGCCCGGAGTGGTAGCACCTGATAGGGTCCTATCTATGGGTCAAATAGAACTAAACTCTGTACTTATGCTAAACTGAATTGCTTTAAATAGAAATGTTTTGACATTTAAACCACGTATTAATGTTAAACTAAATTGTTTGAAATGGAACTGTTTTTGACGTTAATAGGTTTAAATAGAAATATTTTTGACAATTAAACTTCGCACTAATGCTAAACTAAATTGTTTGAAATAGAACTGTTCATTTGTATAAAAATGGATTTGGCATTAAATAACTTAGGGTGGGGTGGGGTGATATGTCATAAAGCCCAAACAAATAAATAAATAAAAAAATTCAAATATTGATAATTTTCTTTAATTAATTAATTAATTAATTAATAGTTTGCATATAGTTATATGATTTCTAGTAGAGTAAATGACTGAATCATTCTATTTGTAATATAATGGCCGAGGGATTTCGGTTCATGCCTTTGGGTTTAGGTAGGCTGAGAACCTTTCGGCTCAGCACAAGGGTTTGTTAGGTGCAACCTTGATGCAGGTGGTAACGCATGCGCGCGCACAGAGCGGACATGTCACTCAGGGATGTCACAATAGCCTGAGATGATGAAACGGGTGACAAAGTGCAGGTGACGTCACGCACCGGAAGCACGCGGAGGTTTTTAGGAATTTGAAGAAAGTTAGAAGAGTTGAAACTAAACGCCGAATGAGGAGGTTCGACTTTTGGGGCTCGCAGCGGCGAGACAAATTTGCGCGCCATGGGTGCGGCACGAGATAGGAGCCAGATGAAGAAAGCAGCATAAAAAGATTGGGTCTCTCTCCTTATGTCGAAACCTTTAACTCAAAAGTAATAAAAAGGTTTCGTATCTGAACAAAGAAGTCGTTATGTGTTTTCGAATTTCGAGATTCCTGTGTTCTACGTTATGTATATATGTTACCAACATTCGATGTCCATTTCGCACATGGCCATATTCGTGTATATGGCTATGTAACATATTAACTAATGTAATTCTATTAACTATTATAATTATAGTAACTAATATAATATAATACCAGGACAATCGTTAGGGTGAGGAGTCTTACACCTCTGCATAGCTGCAGTTATATTCTACGGCCCGTTGTAACCTAACGACAGGTTATTGAATGAGAAATAACCGAAACGGATGTTGGAAATGAAAAGGAAATCTTTATAATATTAATAAAATACTATACTCGCAAGCTGCAGCCGGAAGAAGGTAAACCACTGCTAGCATATCAGCATATCAAGGTATTTGTCGTACGTCCCATCAGCCGGACGAGTACGGCACAAGGCTTTTATGGTGTTTCCAGGCGCGTGGCCGTAGCACAGACGTGCCCGACGGCATTCCACTAAAAAGGCGCCAGGAGATAAACCCATTTGCAAGGAGCGTTAAAGCCTTGGGAGACGGCTCCCTGAGGCTCGAAGGGGGTTGGCCGTGTGTCGTGAATGCTGAGTTTCCTCAGCGCCCTCGTCAGACAGCCCCGACCGAGTAACCACCGACTTAATAAGCATATTAACCCCTCTCACAATAATATCCAACATATTTATGAGGAATGGGACATACCCATTAATGTTCAGTAGTACGGTATATAACATAGCCCCAACCAACAATGAGAGTCAGAGAAAGATTAGGAATGAGAAATATTTTTGGCATATTCTTTATTCTATTCTTTAATATTTTCTATTTTTTTAAACCTGAGAACTTGCCCAGTCAGCTGGGGCTGTAGAATACACTGACTGCACCTCTGCAGAGGGGTAAGACCCCCTCTAATGAGTGTCCCGGATATGACACTAAACAATCTGATGGTGAGGTTCCAGCAGTGCTGGAGCTTTGGGGAATGCGGAGTACCCCTTCATTGCCATCGCTCCCAGGTCCACTCTGGCCCGGAGTGGTAGCACCTGATAGGGCCCTATCTATGGGTTAAATAGAACTAACAGCATACTTATGCTAAAATGAATTGAGTAAACTGAATAGCTTGAAATAGAAACGTTTTTGACAATTAAACCGTACTTACACTTAAACTGCGTGCTTATGCTTAACTGAATTATTTCAAATTGAACTGTTTTTCGACATTAAAACTGTATTTACACTTAACTGAATTATTACATATAACTGCTTAAATATTTTGAAATGGAAATGTTTTCGACAATTAAACTATGTACTTATGCTAAACTTAACTGTTTTCAATAGAACTGATTATTTACATAAAAATGGATTTGGCGTTAAATAACCTACAAAGGTTGATATGCCATAAAACCAAACAAACCAAACCAAACCTGAGAACCCATCAGCCTAATTGAGTAATACTTTATTATGCATGATTTTTGAGCACAATTTTACTAAATATAGAAATCCCAATATTTCAGGCTCAGGGATATGATATTAGATCTTATTCTTATGGAGATTATATGTCTGATGCCGAAAGTAGATCCTCACCGATGTCACAATTCGCTTAGTTATTTACCTTAAAATCTCAATGATAATTCTGTTATTATAATTATTATGTAATCTTAATCAATATCTTTTAAAAATTTATTAATGATGTCCCTATTAAAGTCTAACTGAATAAGATGCAACTAGTAAGTAAAGTTGGTGACCGTAGTCTAGGGCGACCAGAAGGCTCCCTTTTCAATAGCTATTACTTCGGGATGTAGGGGAGGGCGCTACTCCTTTCCCTGGATTGCCCCACTTTGCCCTTAATACGTACCTTATATTGCTAAGTGTTAAGCAAGGAGGTATCAAGTACCATTTTAAAAGTCTTTGGTATGACGCGAACCGGGATTGAACCCAGGTATCCCGAACCATTGGCGAACACTCTACCCACTAGACCAATGAGCTGGTAGATGCAACTAGTAAAAAGACTTATTACAACAATTATTTTTAAGGATTTCTTTGTTTGGAAATATAAAGGAAGTTTATGCAAAGATATCTGCATTTTGGCGAGAAATTTTGCTTTATAGTTTTTATAATCTTCAGTTAGCTAAGCTACATGGTATTTCAAAACTCAAGGGATAAATGGTATCTGGGAACAGATTTAGATTTGCCTTTAAACTATCCATGAATGTATTCGACCTCCTACTTGGCCAAATTTGTTCAAATCCAAATTCAAATTGATTTGTTTAATGGCATATCAACCTTTGTAGGTTATTTAATGTCAAAGCCATCCTTCGAGAAGAACAGTAGTGGTACTATATAACCCATAGCTGGGAGGATAAGGGGATTCGTACCTTTCCCAAGGGCATTTGTCCGATAGTGAATGTAATAGCGCGACTGGAGTACGAACTCGCTTACTACGATTCCGCAGTCCATCGCTTTAACCATTACACCACGAGGACACCCCCCTCCAAATTTGTCACACGGTCATTTTAATGTAGATAGTGGGAGGCACACATGAATCGAGACTTTTGTGTGGCCGCCTCAAAAAATACTTGATTACCTTGGTATTTTCATTTAGGAGCACCTCAGGCAACAAGCGAAAAATTCAACCCTGCTGTGCGTGGGAGAAAGCCTCCTGAGATTAGGTGATCAACTCAATAACACTCAGCCGGCGTGAACTTTGGGTAGCCGCCGGAAAACCAGGGTGGAGTAGTTATCCTACTTCCCATTAAGTCAGATTTGATACAAGGTCATTTTATAGTGAGGTGCTACGCACGAATCGAGATTCATATGTGGTTCTCACAAAAAAATTCTTGCACCCATCAGCTTTCCCATTTTGTGAATGATATATTTCGAGTACCTTGCCAGAATCAAACTGAAGTAGATTGGTTTGTTCGACAAGCTTGTTAATCATTGCACTGTACTCATTTCCCATTTCTCCAGAGGAAATTGATCAAGATTAACGAAAGGACATATTAAAGTACAGGATGGGTGGTTGGTTGGTTGGTTGGTTGGTTTTATAGTCTGTCAACCCTTAGTGGGTTACTTGATACAAAAGTCATTCTTTTTTTTGTTAGCAGTTATAAATTGTTTCAAGTAGCTTCCTATGGCCGTTCAAAAGCAGGACGACCAGCTCGAACATACATACAGCAGCTCTGTGAGGATACGGGTTGTAGCCCTGAAGACCTGCAAGAGGCAATGAACGATAGGGAGAAGTGGCGAGAGAGGGTCAGGGATATCCGTACTGGCGGCACAACATGATGATGATGATGATGATTCCTTTAGTTCCTTTGTTTTAATGGCCTATCAACCTTCGTGGCCAAAGCCCAAACCTTGTTAAATAATACAAGATCTGATTTTCTGGTCGGAAATGAGTGATTCGTTTGTATCTCAAAGTCTTAGAGAATTTTATGAGTCTCATTTTCTTGGGCAGATTCTCATTTGTGCATATACTGTATGTTAGCAGGATTAAGCTTTAATCTTTAACCCAATTCCCAGTGGATTATTTTTCCGATTTAGACATGTCTTCTCTTTCATTCCTTTTGTGGCATTTGGCTGTGTTTGCTTCTAATGTGATAGACCGTTTCATCTCAGTCAACAAATAACCTACACTTTTTATTCTATATATTATCAATTTTTTCTTTAAGATAATTGGTTCTATGACATTATTTCATGTCGCAATAAAAAGATATTCAGTTTTTCTCTTGAGTTTTCCCATTCTCAGCCATATCCTGGTCATTTAGTGTGCAATTTTTTTAATGCCTTAAAGTTATTTCTGTTGATATTGCTATTACTGGCAGCTGTAAACAGTCTTTCTTTGCTCTCTTTGTGTTTTGTATATTCCTTTAGTTCGTAAATTGTTGCATCAACTCAATCTTCTTCCTAGTTCGTTTTGTATATTGACCTTCGACCTGGCCAAACATGCCATTCCAAGGACAGCGGAAGTGACACATCCCGATGAGCAGTTATGGGAAGAAATCGCGTAGGCGGGCTTGGCTGACAATATGGGACAAGGTAAAATCCCATGGTACAGTCATAGACTGATGCACCGGAAGAGAGTGACCAGTGAACTGCGTGACAGTTATTTCCACTTGATGACGATCAAACATGCCATTCCAGAGATATTGCGTGGGCGATTGAACTATTATATAACTCGGTGAGAACAGGAAGTCAGAGAATTTGGAGACCCGTTGGTGACAAGGTGCGGTAGAGGAAGCCCGCGCCCAACAGAGTGGGCCCCCGGGCTTCCGGTTGAGTAGCCCTGGAGAACAAGAAAGACACAACGCTGATGGCCATAACAGTGGGGGTCAATATGTTGCAGTTCTGTTCAGTCTCCAACTCCCTCTCACATTCTTTCAATAAAGTGAGAGGTATATTTTTCTAAGCACTGTGTCGCTCGTCTTCATTGCGTCGTTGTGTTCTGCCTGAATCTGCATATGACTATACAACCTTACTTATCCATCGAGTGTAAGGCCTTGTGCATAAGCAGAAATTTCGCAGATCCTTGGTCATCAGTATGGGTTCCACGTCCATCATTAAGAGAGAGTTTCCGTGGCGTAATGGTTTAATTACTGGACTATAAACTCGAAGCAAGTGAGTTCGAACTCGAATCGCGCTATTAAGTTAACATTTGAAAAAGGAAAGACCACTCTTATCCCCCCAGTTATAAATTAAATAGTATGGCCGTTGTTCTTTGAGTCTTATCCTCCCAGCTATAAATTAAATAGAATCTCTGCTGTTCGATTCTTATCCTTCCAGCTAAGGATTAAATAGTATTGCTGCTGTTGTTTTTGCTCTTATCCTCCCAGCTATAGATTAAATAGTATCTCTGTTGTTTTCCTACTCTTATCCTTCCGGTTCTGGATTAAATAGTATCTCTGCTGTTTTCTTACTCTTATCCTCCCGGCTCTGGATTAAATAGTATAGCTGCTGTTTTCCTATTCTTATCCTCCAGGCTCTGGATTAAATAGTATAGCTGCTGTTTTCCTATTCTTATCCTCCAGGCTCTGGATTAAATAGTATCTCTGCTGTTTTCCTACTCTTATCCTTCCTGCTCTGGATTAAATAGAATCACAGCTATTTTCCTACTCTTATCCTCCCAGCTTTGGATTTAATAGGAAAGCTGCTGTTTTCCTACTCTTATCCTCACGGCTTTGGATTAAATAGCATCTCTGCTGTTTTCTTACTCTTAACCTCCTAGCTCTGGATTAAATAGTATCTCTGCTGTTTTCCTACTCTTAACCCCCCCAACTCTGGATTAAATAAGAAAGCTGCTGTTTTCCTACTCTTAACCTCCCGGCTCTGGATTAAATAGTATCTCTGCTGTTTTCCTACTCTTATCCTTCAGGCTCTGGATTAAATAGTATCTCTGCTGTTTTCCTACTCTTATCCTTCCAGCTCTGGATTAAATAGTATCACTGCCGTTGTTTTTATTTATTTTCATTTTTTGCTCTTATCCTCTCAGCCATAGATTAAATAGTATCGCGGCTGTTCTTTTGCAATTTATCATTAAATAACCCGGTTGATATATCATTAAAACAAGGAAACCGAAAACAACACCTCTGTTGGGAATACAGACGGAATATTCTAAAGCTCGTCGAAAATGGTGGGCGGCCATGAAACGACTATTTAGGACCCCGTCATTTTACGCCTTACTCGGAAAAATTGTAATAAACAGATACTTCCCTGTATATTCCGGAACTGTTTTTAAAGAAAGTTTATTGACCTTCGTTCAATCATTGCCAATGCTAAAAAGGTTAGCAACATCGACTACGGAAGTAGCAAAACAGGAATAGGAAATTATCAGACAGAATGAGTCATGAGATTCGTTTCACGATAAAATCCTTTTTAGTTATTAACCTGCCATGGCGAAATATTTGCTTGTTATTTATTAAACTTTATAGTCTGATTTTCGGTTTTATATCATTTACAGTAGTTATTGTCACTAAGTTGTTACCTACTTAAATACTGACCAGGCTCAGAACCTCTTAACTTCTGTGATTTTTTGGTTGCAGCGAGATATTAGATTGCCATAAAAGTAATTGTGATTTTTAACCATCAGCTTTAAAGCCCAATCTCTCCTTTTTAGTTTGTAGCTTAGTTGGTTTTATAGCATGTCAAACCTTGTTGGGTTATTTTATACCAAAATTACTTTAACAATTATAATCTTTCATCATATATGTTAAAGAATGTAGGCAATTTACGCTCAGTTATAGTTTTAATGTTTTAAGAGCCAATGTGTTTAGTTCACAATCATTTTAAACATGATCAAAAAATGTCTATATGACCAATAGATCGGATTCCAATAGATCCTACCACTCTGGATAGAGTGGACATGGGAGTAATGGCAACAAAGAGGTGATTCCCAGAGCTTCAGAACAGTAGCCTCACCAGAGGATATACTTTAGTCAGAACACTGTCCTTTATGATTCAAGAGTCGAACACTTCTTTAATGGTTGATTTTTAGTTCTTATGCAACCCCTAGATTTACAAGTAGATGGGGTATGCTACAATAATGGGCCTTAACTGGTTATCATCGATCGTAGAAAGACGTCCATGACCCTCTTCAAGGTTTTCGTCTCCGTTACCAAATAGTTGTGAGCAGTTTTCGCTGATTTTCGTTCCTGAAATCAGTAAAGCAAAATTTGTGATTCAGAATGGTTTATTGATAAAACATGCTTAAATGATAAGCAATAAAAAGACATTTTTGAACTTGTTCAAATATTTTTGAGAAACACATTTTCATTAGTATTTGACAAACAAAAGCTTTTTTTTCAATTTTTTGGTAGCCTTAAATTGTAAGAACCATAAAGGATTTCGATTTAGAAAGATCCAAATCAATTTTCTAATAAAAGAATATCTAAATAACAATGAAACTTCTGATTGATTGAAGATTTTTAGAAGAATAGAAAAAATTAAAAAGACCTTTTCTTTCGTTCAACAATGTAATTTAAAAAAAAAAAATGTATTTTCCATAAATTTAGATTTCAATGCCACAGAACCTGAGTATTTAGTCAAATTTTGTGGAATTGAAATCTAAATTTATGGAAAATATTTTTTGACTGATTTCTTATATCATTTGGTATAGATGTAGTTCTTGCCTAATAATAATAATAATAATAATAATAATAATAATAATAATAATAATAAGAAGAAGAAGAAGAAGAAGAAGAGGAGGAGGAGGAGGAGGAGAATAGAATAGCGATGGTAGGTTACGTGGTAATAGAGAAAAAACGATTAATTAAATAATAAGCGAGTACAACAAATGAGTGCAAAAAGAGAACAAGACTAGACACAACTGACTTGGGAAGGTGATCCACTGGGAATTGTGCAAGAAATTGAAATTTCATAAAATGGTATATGCGCAAATCAGAATCCGTTCTGGAAAATGAGGCAGAAAATTCTCTGGGATTTTGAGATATATACAGATCACCTAATCCAGACCAGAAGACCCGACATAGTGATAATAAAGAAGAAAAAGGCCGGGGAGGGCTTATAAATAGTAGATTTTGCCGTCCAGGCAGACAACAGAGTGAAAATTAAAGAAAACAAAAAGAGAGACAAATACTTGGACCTTGCTTGAGAGCTATAAAACCTATTGAACAGGAAGGAGACGTTGATACTAATTGTAATTGGTTCGCTTGGAACGGTCTCCAAAGGCTTTGTATGAGGACTGGAAGAGTTGGAAATCGGAGGGCGAGCTAGAAATCGGAGAATAAGCCAACACCATCCAAACTATCACATTGCTAAGATCGGCAATAATACTGAGAAGAGTCCTGTAGACCAGATGAGACTTGCTGTCACTCAGAATCCAGTGAAAGACCATCAGCTAACGCTATTATGAAAAAATTGCAAGTAGTGAAATATTAATAATAATAATAATAATAATAATAATAATAATAATAATACATATTTACCAACTCCTCCGCTCGGGCAGGATATGACACAAGGTCAATTTTCAAGCGGAGTTTAACAGGTTTGAATTCAGAGTTTTCCTTCTCCTAGACTAGTTGCCTTACTAAGGCTGAAGAACCCAGTCTATCCTACTATTTACTCATTGCTGGAGGGAGAATAAAGGGTATTTGTGAAATGTGAAATGCAATCAGACTCGTCCAGGATTTGAACTCGTATCGCCGTGTCTATTTCCTACGACGATAACCATTACACCACGGGCACCTCCTTAATAATAATAATAATAATAATAATAATAATAATAATAATAATAATAATCGAGTAGGAACTTTGTGAGAGATTAAAATTGAATCATACTACCAAATAATATATGTACAAACCAGAACTTATTCTAGAAAATGAGAATTTAAAAAAAATTCTCTGGAATTTTAAGATACAAACGAATACCTTAATCCCAGTCAAACGAACAGAGCTAGAGTTAATTAACAAGAAAAAAAAAGATCTTGTCATCTAGTCAGTTTTGCCATTCCAGCGAATCACTGAGGGAAAATGAAAGAAAGTCAAAAGACAAACAAATACTTAGATCTTGCCGGAGAGCTGAAAAGCTGTGGAACATGAACGTGGCTGTGACAATTGTAGTTAATGCGCTCGGAACTGTTCTCACACGCTTGAAAGAAAATTGGAGGAATTGGAAACCAGACGAAGAATAGAGACGGTTATGTTTGGCTAGATTACTGAGAAGAGTCCTGGAGACCTGAGGGATCTTGTTGTTTTTCAGACTCTTGTTAAAGACTGCCTGTTAGAATTAGTGTGAAAAACACACGAGAAGTAAAATAATAATAATGATATAACCTGAACATGGTTATGCCAAGGAAACCTGAAGAGAGAAACTGAATCTCTTTTAACACCTGCAAAAAAATGTTATACGAACGAATTATGTGAAAATGGATGAAGCACGAAAGAATAGCAAAAAAAAGTAAACGGGCACAAAAAAATATAAGAGTAGGCATGACTGAGTGGGAAAGGAGATCCATTGGTAATTGTGCAAAAGATTAAAATTTGACTTGACAAATGATAAATGCACAAACCAAAATCTGTCAAAATTTTTGTAACTTTTTGCTACGTGCCGTTCAGGTACCCGCTGATGTGGTTGGTGTTATCGTGGTAGTTGGTGCGCTGTCACGTAGTGCCTTGCTTAAGTCTACGTGTTTTATATCACACAGATAAATGTGCAACGTAATCTAATTCAGAAACTAATACTTTACAAGTTTGAAGTGAGCCACAACGCCACAGAAGTAACCAAAAACATTTCTTGCGAAAAAGGTGAAGACAGTTGATCACAGTACAGTCACCAGATGGTTAAGATTTTTGTCGGTTTGCCAGAAGCTCGACGATCAGACAAAGTAAGGTAAGCCAAAAACAGTTTATTCCAAACTCGTACTCCAAGCCATAAAGGCAAATCCAGAGAGTAACACAAAGAGAGTATCAGGAGACCTCATCATCTCACCGTTCAGTGTAGTCCGTCACCTTCACGAGCTGCCGAAATGTGCTTACCGTTAACAAAATATACTTAACATACTAAACTAAATATACGAAACTTCTGACTCACCTTGGTAACTAAAAGATTTAAACAAAATCTCTACGGTCTTGATTTAAATTCTCTATTACTGAAGAATTGGTCTTTATATGTAGGGGATGTCCTCGTGGTGTAATGGTTAAAGCGATGGACTGCGGAATCGTAGTACGCGAGTTCGTACTCCAGTCGCGCTATTACGTTCACTTTCGGGCGAATACCCTTGGGAAAGGCATGAACCCCCTTATCCTCCCAGCTACTGTTCTTCTAGGAGAATGGCTTTGGCATTAAATAACCTACAAAGGTTGATATGCCAAGAAACCAAATCAAACCAATCTTTATACGCACTTAGTCTCGCATATGTACACCCCACACATAGATGTTTAGACTTGTGTCAGACTGTGTTATGTACATATATGTACATAAGAAAATACTCATGGAATATAAGATAAACAGAATTCTCTAGGATTTCGAGAAGGAAGTTGATCAACGAGGCCAGAAGTCCAAAGTCTTGTTATAATTCAACCCAAGTGATTATTCAGCTTCAGACTTTTTGAAGATCTTGGATAACAGTTAAAATTCCCTGTTCCTATCAAACTCCGTCTACATGTAACGATGCAGGCAATCATGTGGTAATTAAGCGCCCTGGAACTAGCATTTTGCAAGAAGCTCACCAAATCCCTGAACTTAGTAGAACAGTGTAGAAATCAGGGCCGGCCAGTTTGCTGCGAATCAATAGAAATGGACTATCGGGGGTTGGCAAGGGCGTTCGCTTTTCAGGGCCTTCACTAGAATTCCTATGACAGAAGCTGCTAAAATAGGGGTGGTGCCTGGAATTGGTCGTCAGAATCCGCTCAAAAAGCCACTAGGTGGCGTTCGATTATTGGTGCTGGAAATTGATCTATCACAGCTGAGTCAACAAGTTCAGGAGACCCTATGTTAATAGAAACAAAATGTTTGATGAATCAAAAAACACCATTGTTGATGTCTCCCAGTTTATCTGTAAAATGTGTCTTTATAAATAATAATTACATTGGATGGAGCTTCCTCCCTGCTTCTCCACTTATATATATATATATATATATATAATTTTTTATATATATTTACTAGGATGGAAGCTTGTCTGCAACCACTGGTTCCATGCAGTCTTATAAACGACAATCATCAGGCAGAGAAAGACAGATATTAGAGAAATAGAAAAAATTAAAAAATACAGTGAAAAGAACGTTAGGATTGTGTACAACTCTTTGTGTGTGTGTGTATGTGTGTAGATTATATTAGCGTATTATTGTGTGTGGTCCTAAAAGTGATATTTAGCGTGTGTTTGTATGAAGATACATGCGCCGCGCAGTAAATTTGAGATTGTCTCCTGGATATCATATTTACCCAACCCCTCCGTTCGGGCAGGATATGACACAAGGTCAATTTTTTAAAGCGAAGTTTAACAGGTTTGAATTCAGAGTTTTCCTTCTCCTAGACTAGTTGCCTCACCAAGGCTGAAGAACCTAGTCTGCCCTACTATTTACCCATAGCTGGAGGGAGAATAATTGGATTTATACCTTTCCCAAGGGTATTAGTGCTATGTGAAATGCAATCAGTCTCGTCCAGGATTTGAACTCGTGTCGCCCACGGGTTGTCTCCTGGATTTACGAGTCGCGATGTATAGGTAGCCAAAGTCATGACAGTTTGATCGAGTAAAACATTTTTTTGTATTTGTGTGTGTGTGTGTGTGTGTGGTGATGATTTTAACTAAGGAAGAAAATATTCATTTTTTATTTTTTGTATTCGTGTGTGTGTGTGTGTGTGTGTGTGTGTGTAAGGAACAAATTACCATCATCATTGCATTACGAAGAAAATGAAGTTTTGATTTCTAAGCATAATACACAAAGGGGTATGGTGGATCATAACACAATAAATATCGTGGTGATGAGACATGTAGTATTGTAATATACTATGGAGTATTAACCGGCTCATTGGCCTAGTGGGTAGAGTGTTCGCCAATGATCCGGGAGACCGGAGTTCAATCCCAGGTCGAGTCATACCAAAGACTTATAAATGGTACTTGATACTTCCTTGATTAACACTCAGCATTATAAGGTACGTATCAAGGGTAAAGTAGATCAATCCAGGGAAAGGAGAAATATGATGGTGTGTGCGAGGGGGGGGAATGTTAAATATACTCATGAAAATATAGATAACATCATGTTGCGGGGGTGTATGGAAATGGATATGAAAATTAAATGGAGGAAGAATGTACTTACAGTGCTTTGGGTATGTTCTAGGGTTCTTTTTTTGGGGGGTAGTAGTGGGGGTAGTATAGGTAAGGTGGATGGGTCGAAATGTGAGAGTAAATGCTTGTTCTTATATATATATATATATATATGTGTGTGTGTGTGTGTGTGTGTGTATATCCCATTGGCATAGTGGTAAGAGTTTTCGTCAATGGTCCTGGAGACTGGGGTTCATTCTTTGGTAGAGTCATACCAGAGGCTAAAAAAATGGTACTTGATTCCTGCCTGTTTAACACTCAGCATTATAAGATTTGTATCATGGGTAAAGTGGAGCAATCCAGGGAAAGGAGTTGTGGCCTCTACTACACTTCAATGTAATAACTATTTAAAAGGAACCTTCGGGTCACCCATGACTACAGTCAGCCAACTTTACTAACTATATATATATAATTATATATACATATATTTATATGTGTGAGTGTGTGTGTGAATATACCCTTCCTACCTCTCCGCCACGGACGGGATGTGACACAAAGTCAATTTTTTAGCGGAGCAAAATTGATTTTCAATTCAGAGCTTCCTACTTCTAGACTGTTTGATAACTAAAGTTAAAATACCCAGTCTGCCCTACTCTAGTGGGTAGAGTGTTCTCCAATGGCCCGGGAGACCTGGGTTCAATCCCAGTTCACGTCATACCAAAGTCTTTAAAAATGGTACTTGATACCTCCTTGCTTAACACTCAGCAATAAAAGGTACGTATCAAGGGTAAAGTGGAGCAATCCTAGGAAAGGAGTAGCGCCCTTCCCAACTCTTCGGTGTAGTAGCTATTGAAAAGGGAGCCTTCTTGTCTCCCTCGACTACGGTCGCCAACTTTACTTACTGCATGTGTGTGTATGTTCTGGCTTAGTTCCTTTATTTAATGGCATATCAAACACCGTATCTTATTGAATGTTAAAGTTATCTTATATGTAAAAGAACTGTATGGATAATTTTTAACTCACAGCTAGAATGTGTATCTATGTGTGTGTATGAACATATTGGAAACTTAAATGAACCTAATAACAGAGTTCCTGATCAGATGTGATCAGGGTAGTGTACTTTATTAAGTAAAAGACGCCGGTATCTCAGAATTTTGGACGACCGAAGTTAAACAACGATGATCTTTTTCAGTACTTCGCGGAGTGACCACTTACGAATAGCAGGTATCAAAACTAACTTGAGCTGCCGTGGTGTAATGGTTATCGTTGTAGGAAATGGACACGGCGACGCGTGTTCAAATCCTGGACGAGACTCATTGCATTTCACATAGCACTAATACCCTTGGGAAAGGTATGAATCCAATTATTCTCCCTCCAGCTATGGTTAAATAGTAGGACAGACTAGGTTCTTCAGCCTTGGTGAGGTAACTAGTCTAGGAGAAGGAAAACTCTGAATTCAAACCTGTCAAACTCCGCTTAAAAATTGACCTTGTGTCATATCCTGCCCCAGCGGAGGGGTTGGTAAATAGGATCAAAACTAACTTGATACTAAACTGCATCTGATGGTGAGTTAAGGGAATGCAGTGGACCCTTTTATTACCATTATTCTCAGTTCCACTCTGACCCGGATTGATTGTACCAATTTATGAGTCAAATAGAACTGTTCAGTCGTTTACAAAGGATTATTATAACTAATTATCTGAAACCATACACCAGTATAGAATACTTGTAAAATAGAATTATTAGTATTAAATAGCAATACTCGTTAACATTTAACCGTGTGCAAACACATGATTAATATTAAATAGAATAAACAGTGTCAGTTAGGAATACTTGAAAACATTTAACTGAGTGCAAGCAAATAATTGATAGTAAATAGAATTAATAAAGTTAGCAAGATATACTTGATAGCATTTAATTGTGTATAAACAAATGCGCCCTAACTCGTTTTAAAATAGTCATTCATCAACTATTCGCCTCTGGCAAATCAAGTGTACACACACACACACACACACACACACACATATATATATATATATATATATATATATAAGGTATTCTTCAATCCAGTAAGTTCGGAGTAGCGAACTATTCCGTCAAGACAATTAGATAATTTAAAATTCGAATATTTAAATATTCCTGGTAACGAGCTCAATGTAAAAAATTTCACAGAGCAAATATCATTTCAAGAAAAAAACAAAATTTGGTCAGATTAGGATTATAAATTTATTTCCATCCTATTAAGAGCATTAACATGAATCAACAACCCATGTTGGATCTGAAGAAGTCCTGTTAAATTGTTTTGGAGTTGTTGATTCATATCAATACTCTTTAAAGGATGGAAATAAATTTATAATCCTAATCTGAACGAATTTTGTTTTTTTCTTAATATATATATATATATATATATATATATATATATGATGATTTGACATTAAATAATCCACAAGTGTTGACATGTCATTAAACAAAATAACGAAACCAGTACGTAACTTGAGATGAGAGCATCAGCCAAAGAATAACAATTCTGGATTTTGAACCCCTCCTACAAGAAAACAAAACAAAACGAAACAAAAACCCTCAAAAACAAATAGAAATAAACAAATGAATATCTTGGACGTAAAATTATTCGAATTCAAATACCAGAACAATGTTACGTGAATTACGAATGCTATGCGCCATGAAAGGTCTTTTAAATTTGTAGTTTTCGTACTTGGAAGTGTTTAGTCATAAATAAAATAACCAAACAATAAAATTATCTTATTAGATATTTAACAAAAGATGAAAGAAATATTCACACAGAGAAAAAAAAAGCCAACAAACAAACAAACAAACTAGAACACAAAAAACAATTGGCTTTTGATATTTGTGTTTGAGGCGAAAAATTTTGTATCAGCAAAACAGAAATTTTTAATGATTATTCATGGTTATTGATTTTTAATATTTTTTCTCAGATCTCTCTTTCCCTGTCTGTCTGTCTTTCTGTCTGTGTGTCTTACTAGATGTATGTATGCATCTATGCATGAGTATATATATATATATATATATATATATATATTGAGTTTCCATGAGAATTGATGCAAAGTACTAACTGTAAACCCCCGACATCTTACTCGGTGAATATATATATATATATATATATATATACACGTATTTATGTATACATGCATGTGTGTACGTCTCTCTCTCTCTCTCTCTCTCTCTCTTTCTCTCAATTTATATATATATATATATATAGAGAGAGAGAGAGAGGTGGAGAGTATATGCATAAGAGTTCTTTTAGAAACTATATATATATATATGACACACATCGACCTATTGTACAACTTAATAACGCTTTGCTTAAGTATTTTAAGGTACAGAAGGGTAAAGTGAAGTAATTTAGGGAAAAGTGTCGCTCCCTCCTTTACACCTCGGTGTTATAGTTAAAGAAAAAAGAGCCTCCGGGTCGCCCTCGACTATGGTCACCAAATTTTCTTATATATATATATATATATATATATATATATATATATATTTTATAAGAGTGTTGGTTGTAACTAAATCACTTTGTGGATATGTGTCGAACCAAGTGCATTATAATATGGAGAGTGCTCAATATCTAGGATAGAGCTATTATATAATAATAAATAATAAATATATATATTAGATATATATATTTAATCCATCTTATATATTATTATTATTATTATTATTATTATTATATATACGAGATTAGCCAAAAACTACCGAGGCATAACACTTACATCCATAGCTGCCAAAATCTACAATGCCCTACTACGAAACCGAATAGAACCCAAAATCGACAACATACTTAGAAAAAACCAAAATGGCTTCCGAAGAAATAGATCCACGACCTCACAAATATTAACCATCCGCAGAATCCTTGAAGTTGTACGGGCAAAGAACCTACAAGCGACATTAATATTTGTCGACTTTACCAAGGCTTTCGACTCCATTCACAGAGGAAAGATGGAACAAATCCTACTAGCGTATGGCATACCTAAAGAAACCGTAGAGGCAATAACGATTCTCTATAGAAACACTAAAGTAAAAGTACGATCACCGGATGGAGACATAGAATACTTTGACATTGTAGCAGGAGTACTACAAGGGGACACGCTGGCCCCGTACCTCTTTATCATTTGTCTAGACTACGTACTTAGAACATCGATTGACAAAATCAAAGAGAATGGCTTCGAACTGACGAAGAAAAGAAGCAGAAGATACCCCGCAACAACAATTACCGATGCCGACTACGCCGATGACATAGCGATACTGGCAAATACACCTGACCAAGCCGAAACACTTCTGCATAGTTTGGAACGAGCAGCAGCAAGCATAGGCCTCTATGTTAATGCACACAAAACGGAATATATGTGCTATAACCAAACGGGGGACATCTCCACTCTAGATGGAACCCCACTTAAACTAGTAGACAAATTCACGTACCTAGGAAGCAGCGTCGAATCAACCGAAAAGGACATCGAAACGAGGCTAACGAAAGCATGGACAGCTATCAATAGGCTATCGATTATATGGAAATCAGACCTAACCGATAAAATGAAACGCAGTTTCTTCCAGGCAGCGGTCACATCGATACTGCTATATGGATGCACTACATGGACGCTAACAAAACGACTGGAGAAGAAGCTAGATGGGAATTACACAAGAATGCTGCGTGCAATCCTGAACAAGTCCTGGCAGCAACACCCCACAAGACACCAACTGTACGGCCACCTGCCCCCTATCACGAAAACTATTCAAGTTAGACGAACCAGACATGCAGGACACTGCTGGAGAAGCAGAGATGAACTCATAAGAGATGTACTCTTATGGATCCCCACACATGGCCGCGCAAAAGCAGGACGACCAGCTCGAACGTACATTCAGCAGCTATGTGAGGATACAGGATGTTGTCCTGAAGACCTACCTAGGGCGATGAACGATAGGGAGGAGTGGCGAGAGAGGGTCAGGGATATCCGTGCTACCAGCGCGATATGATGATGATGATGATATATACGAGGATCATTACATAAGTTTCCAGACTTTTTTCGCATGGGCACTTTCATTGATAGTACACACATGAAACTCTAGCCAACAACTTCTGGAAGGCCCCATGGAAGTCCTCTTGTGTGAGCGTGTCAGTGACCTTCGTCACAGCCTCTTTCATCTCCTCAATTGTCTCATAACGACAGCCTGTGAGCTTAGGGAATAACCAAAAGTCACATGGAGCAAGGTCTGGACTATAGGGAGAGTGAGGAACTGTCTTGATGCCCGTCTTGGTCAAATAGTCTGTGACAAGGATGGAGTTGTGGACTGGTGCAGTATCCTGGTGAAAATGCCACTGACCCGATTTGAAGAGTGCTGGCCTCTTCTGCAGGAATCTCTTCCTGAACTCCCTTCAAACCTCAACATAGTAACCCTAACCCTAACCTTTGGCCAATCAACTCTGGTGTATTGACTTCCTTACTCCTCTCACACCTCTCATCATCCCTCACAGACTCCCTGCCTTCCTTGAATCTCTTATGCCACTCAAAAACTGATGATCGATTCATGCAAGATGGTCGAAAAGCAGTATGAAACATTCCATACGTTTTTCCAAGCTTAAAATAGAATTTTATTACATATTGTTCTTCTAAAGTGTCCTCACGTCCAGATTGCATTTTTGAAATTCACTAGCTATGACAATCAAGCTTTAGTAGGGTGTATTCCAATTCCTACTGTAGCTGTTCATTTGAACCTGAAATCTTAAGAATTGGTCAGTCATCTTATAAGATGTATAGCAATAACATACTGAATTTTCAAGAGCCTACGGCAATTTTAAATGCCTGTACAAAAAATCTGGAAACTTATTGAATGCGTCACGTATATATATATATATATATATATATATATATATATATATATAAGGAGTTGTGATTTTAAATAGAATTGTTTAAAAAGAACTAGATATGGTACTGCCACTCTCAATCATAATTTGTTGAGAAACATCTGAATTTTATTATTAAAACTTTCGACAATGCCAAGTCTTCCATCCGATTGGAAACAAAAATACAGTTGCTATTTTGTACGCCTCCACTCAAACTATTGAATAGTTTAAAATTTTGAGATGGGAGATACGTAAAAGTCTTGATTTAATAGCTTTCGACTTTTCTCATCTAGAAAAGTATGTGTCCTTACATATCTTGTCAATTTACACGATTTAAAACTACCTATAACAGTTGTTACTGAATAGGATGATATGTGAACGTGCGTTTGAAAAGAAATTGATTACCTTTTTTATTAATGTGATACAAAGTAATACTTGGAACTATTTAACTTTGTTGACTTATGTTGAGAAAACATATATCTAATATATATGTATAAACCGGATCAGGCATTAAATAAACTACAATGATTGATATGCCATAAAACCAATGCTTGGTTTGGTTTGGTTTCTTTGTTTAATGGCATATCAACCTTTGTAGGTTATTTAAAGCTATTCCCCTAGAAGAACAGTAGTGGTACTATTTAACCCATAGCTGGGAAGATAAGGGGGTTCATACCTTTCCCAAGGGTATTTGCTCGAAAATGAGCGTAATAGCGCGACTGGAGAACGAACTCGCTTACTACGATTTCGCAGTTCATCGCTTTAACCATTACACAACGAGGACACCCTGTCAAAACAATGCTATAGAGTTTGGTAATAAATAATACCAAATAATATCCGAGTTGGTTTAATAATTTCTCACAAGGAATAATAAAAGAAATTGTTTGGGTCACATAATTTGTAGACTATAATGTATCTAAGTATAAACCAAGTTCTTTGATTCTTTTCTTTTCCAGGTTCCTTTTCTTTGTTGGAAACTTTTTGGTAATTTCTTAAACGTCGACGGTGGTTAAATGGATAAAATTTTGACGACATAAAAATCGAAGCATTTTATCCTGGTTTGCCAAATACAGTTTTATTTCTTCATACTTGGTCTTGTAAATCACTAAGCTAATCCATTATATGTAAAGTCAAATTTAGTTTGAACGAAGAAAACTCAATTTTAAAATTATATATAAGTAATTAACATTTTTTATTCTGGGGTAATTTAGTATATATAGCTTGGTTAACAACAGTTCGATTTTGAAAGTATATTAAAAAAAAATCAACATAATTTAGTCTAAACTAATTTAGTATATGTGGGTAAGTTGATGAACGCTCAATTTTGAAATTATATCAAAAAATCAATATTATTTCATCTGAGCTAATCTAGTATATGTGGCTTGTTCGATTTTGAAAGTATATTGAAAAATCAACATTATTTATTCAGAACTGATCTCCGCCTCTATCATTAATTGTTTTGATCCTCCCTTGCTTAACTTTCTTTCAACCGTAAGATTTAAACACGAGACTGACCATTAGAATGTGACCGAAAGACGATTATCCCAAAACTGACTACTATACAATTAACAAGCGCTACTTGTAATAACTGGCTATCAACTGGGCACTAGAAACACTAATAATCCTCTACTAGTCAGACGTTCGGACATTTAAACTACTAACAACCATCTGCTGGCCTTTTTAGCCCAGACGGCTGGCCACTTATGAACATGTGTGGCACCTAATCTTCTCCCACCATAAGCAACGATGTCCATTTCATCAGCTATTAACTTACTGCTTGACCAATGGTCAGTCTTAATAGGTTGTTGCCGTAATGGGCAGGTTTCTTGGCTCTGAGCACCTGCTTTCTATGCGTAGGTCGAGAGGGTCGAGACTTGAAATGGCTGCAGATGGTTGGTTCCTGTGCTAAGCTATAAAAGCCATTTCTTTCGTCTATCGTATGCGTTCGTGTACGCTGACAAAGGTACAATAATGGCATCTTTATGACAGATTCATACGTATACATTACACATGCGCAAACGCTGTCAAGTGGGTGAAGGGGGAGTCCATGTAGCGAGGTAGCTGTGGCGTTGTAAAAGCGAGTTCGATCTCCAGTCGCGCCTATTACATTCATTTTCAGACGTACACCCTTGGGAAAGGTATTAACTTCCTTATCCCCCCCAGCTATGGGTTAAATTTTACCACTTCTGTCTTTTTGCAACGATGGCTTTTGCATTAAATAACCCAGGAAGGTTGATATGCCATTAAATAAACCAGACCAAACTATACGATCGCATTGGTTCTCTTTCTCTCCCTTTGTTTCTTACTCCTCTCTATTTGGATGTTAGTTAAGTCTGGTATAAATCCCTAGTTTAATATATCTATCTCTTCTACTAAGATTGCTTGTTGTCCATCACGGGACCCAAGAAACTTGTGAACGTGTAGAGAGAGAGAGAGAGAGAGAGAGAGAGAGAGAGATCGTAGCATATGATGAATATCTATACATAAAACCCAGTATTATTATACACACACACATACAAACACACACATACAAACACACATACACATGCACATACATATGTCCTGGGTAGGATACAAAACTGCACTCTGTAATGAGGCTTCAGTTCTGGAGTTATGCAGACTGTTAAATCACCCCTGCGTCGCCATTACTTCCAAGTCCACTCTGATCCTGAAGATGTCCTCTATTTGAGAATATAGTTATCATAACAATCAGAGCCACTGCCATTGTTACGTATATACATTTGTGACTAAAATTGTTCCTCGGCGTTTGGTAGCAATATCTCATCTACTGTAAGTTATGTCAATATACGCGTAAACTATGGATTACTATTAATTAGTTATTGCCCATATGGAAATCTGATCTCCGATGAAAAAAATGAATTCTTTCAAACTGTAGATGTGTCATTACTACTGTATGGTTGCACAACTTTAACTTTAACAAAAGACTGGGATTAAAAATTAGATAGGAACAGCACTAGGATGCTGTATACTATTTTGAACATATCCTGGAAGTAACACCCAACAAAACAGCAGTTGTATGGCCATTTACCTCCCATCTCGCAAAGCATCTAAGAAAGTCGAGCAAAACATTAGGGATATTGTTGAAGACCTGAAATGACGTTCTTTTATGGACTCCTATATATTTACACACCAGTGATGGCCGATTAGCAAATAGTTATATTCATCAGCTTTGTGCGTACAGTGAATACCACCATGAGAAATTCCCACGTGCGCTGGTCGATACGGATGGATGGTGCGAGAGAATCAACGAAACCAATTTTGACGGAACACATTGATGATGATGATGATGATGATGTGTTTAGTTATATTTGAGAATTGAAAGACTTTGTCATTTTCCCAAAAATACATTTATTTAATCTATATTGTAGCTATTTGGTCAATTATCTGATTTCAGACTTAATTTTGTAATTAGTTTCACTTTCATTTTTATCATAAAATTTCCGGGCATTATAACCCCAACCACTTCTGAAAAAAAAACCCAACCACACAAAATTACGGAATGCTAAGCTCGTCTGATACTCTCTAAGTGCTACTAGTCTAATTTTCCTCCACGGTTCAGAGCAACTAGTCTAATTTTCCTCCACGGTTCGGAGCTACTAGTCTAATTTTCCTCCACGGCTCAGAGCTACTAGTCTAATTTTCCTCCACGGCTCGGAGTGCACCCTTAGAATCTACGTTTTTAGGCTTATCTGACCTTTGAGGTTCTCGCAACCTGAGTGTAATTTCTTCAATCACCTGATTACTGTACTGTCCTAGATGATCATCATTCTTGACAGACTCCACTCACTTGTCGGAATTCGCCTTTGAGTAAACACGGCATGGTTTCTACCCCTAACAGTTTCTCCTCCTCCGAATCTTCAGGGGAAGGAGTTCTCGTGGCGTAAAGGCTAAAAGGCATCGAAGAAAGCGATTTCAAACTTGAGTTGCGTTTTTACGTTCACTTTCAAACTAATATCCTTAGGAAAGGCATGAACCACCTTATCCCCGCCCCAGGTATGCGTTAAATAGTATACCATTGGTGTTCTTCAAAAGGGATAGCTTTGGCATTAAATAACCAAAGTTTGATATGCAATTAAACAAAGAAACTAAAACAGCAAATCTTCTGCAGAAGTTTGTCCTTCTTCTAGATTGGTTACTTACCCAAGTAAGGCCCTATTATTTTGCTTATAATTGGGAGCATAGGCAGTATTAAAAAGAGACTGATATAATAGTCCTATTTTTTTACCTAGACATACTTTTAAAAGCCATTCTTTGTTTGTTTTTCTTCGTCACGTGTTTATTGAAAAAGAATAGTCTTGCACCTGGCATTCACCTGGTATAAACATACTCTTATAAGCCAAACAAGAGTGACGTCATTGCTTACTTAAGAAAGGCGTTTATTCTGTCGTGCTTCAAGCAGAGTGGTTGGTATTAGGTTCCAAGAATGGATTGACAATTCAATTCCGTTACAAAATGTTACAAGTTAGAATTACTTTAACCGATAAACATTAACTCACCTATTCAATACTGATCATTCATTGTGTAATTAGAAGCTTGGACAGCTGTAGTGTAGGTCGGTTGATTGGTTAGTTGGCTGGCTGGTTTTTATGGAACATCAACCCTTGTAGGGTTTTTTTTTTTTCATGTCGAATCCTGTTTATGGAGAAAAGCTGAAAAACAAAGTAATTCAAATTGATGAATTTATTCATAAATTCATTACTTCTGGTTGCCCATTAGGCTGGGCAGGGGGCTGTAGAATACACCAACTGCACCTCTGCAGAGGGGTAAGCCCCCCACCAATGAGTGTCTTGCATATGACACTAAACAATCTGATGGTGAGGTCCCAGTAATGCTGGGGCTTTGGGGAATACGGAGCACCCCTTCATTGCCATTGCTCCCAGGTCCACTCTGGCCCGGCATGGTAGTACCTGATAGGGCCCTATCTATGGGTTAAATAGAACTAACGGCATATTTATGCTAAACTGAATTGTTTGATTAAACTGAATAGCTTGAAATAGAAATGTTTTTGACAATTAAACCGTACTTACGTTTAAACTGCGTGCTTATGCTAAACTGAATCATTTGAAATAGAATTGTTTTGACATAGAAACTGTATTTACACTAAACTGAATTGTTATATATAACTGTTTGAATAAACTGAATAGTTTGAAATAGAAATGTTTTTGACAATTAAACTGTGTACTCATGCTTAACTGAATTGTTTTAAATATAACTTATTATTTACATAAAAATGGATTTGGCATTAAATAACCTACATAGGTTGATATGCCATAAAACCAAACCAACCAACCAACCAACCATTAATTCTGGATTACTTTGTTTTTCAGTTTATATTCATACTTTCGGATTCCTTTCTATTGTTTACTTTCATATACTAAATATACATGATTTGGAAAGGAACATTTTTTCAGATAACATTCTAAAGAAGCCAAAGCTCATAAGTTTGCACACATTTAAATAGTTCCATGTATTTCTAGCACTAACAGTTTTACTTGCACATAGTTAAATAGTCTCAAATATTGGCATGTAGCATTAACAATTCAATTTAGAATCAGTCGTTTGTTTGCATACAATTAAGTGGTTTGTAAACGAATAGTTTGAAGGTAATATTTTAAATAAGCCAGAGCTCATTTGTTTGCGCATAGTTTAGTGGTTTCAAGTATTCTAATCTAACACGAATAATTCTATTTAGTATTAATCATTTGTTTGTACAGTTAAAAATGGTTTCAAGTATTGCTATATAACCCAAACAATTCAATTTAACATCAGTCATTCGTTTGTTCACAGTTAAATGATTAAACAGTTCTATTTTACCCATAGATGCGAAGGGGTTGGGTAAATACATACTCCACATTCAAGACGTCACTTATTGTATATAAACGCAGAATCAATTTCTCAGTCGGGAATATGGAGTAAAAAAATATTTCTTTTTAATTCCATTTTTGCAGCAAAACGTCAGCGGAGCTTAAAATATGTAGACTGTTAGACCCCATCCTTCAAAAATAGAAGTGGTGTCATATGTTTGAGACTAAACTACATCTGACGGTGCAACTTCAATTCTGGTGATCTGAAGAATATGGAGTACCTCTTCATTGCTATTACTTCCAGGCCCACTATGACCCGGATTGGTATTACCTGTTAGGGTCCCATCTATGGGTTAAATAGATTTGTTTAAAAAACTTTTAATAAACCAATACACAGAGAATGTATATGTGAATACGATTCGTTCACTACTTAGAATAAAATAACCCTAGACAAGTTGAAATTCCATTAAAATCAATCAGTAAATTAAGCTAAATTCTGATATTTTCTCTGTTTAATGTCTTATTTTTTGGTTACGACTGGTAAATGTTGCATTTTCATATCCAACTTTCTCAATTTAGGTCGACAAGAGGTTATGGAGGGTAGCCAATTTCTTTTGTCTAAAAATTACACATTTTTTCAAAGCAAAAGCTTACGTTTCTAATCTTTGAATAAACTTCCTTCTCGAGTATTTTTTGTTTTTTTATGCTGCATTTATTGGTAATAAAAGATGATTTTCATTTTGCTTCAAATTCCATGCTAAGACCTTGATTCTAGCAAAAACTGATGAGCACTATTATGATACATCTTTATATTCCTGAAGAAGACACTTACTTATATTCTTGGAACAGGGTCTACTTAAACATACACCAATATTGAACAGCTTTTTTCGGCCTATGCTAATTTTATCTTGGGCAGAAGTCGACAGTCCAGGTATTTGAGAAGTCTGTGATAAAATATATTTTTCTTTAAATGTCTCAAAACGATCACGAAAATATTTTTGGTTTTTGCCCAGCTCATATGGGGGCAGCTACTTGTACTTTTTTATTTACCAATTCACTAAAAACAATGAAGGGGGTGTCCTCGTGGTGTAATGGTTAAAGCGATGGACTGCGGAATCGTAGTAAGCGAGTTCGTACTCTAGTCACGCTATTACGTTCACTTTCGGCCAAATACCCTTGGGAAAGGTATGAACCCCATTATCCTCCTAGCTATAGGTTAAATAGTACCACTACTGTTCTTCCAGGAGAATGGCTTTGGCATTAAAAAACCTACAAAGGTTGATATGCTATTAAACAAAGAAACCTAAACCGAAGCTAAAAACACTGAACGAAGGTAGAATGGTTAACGCATCTGAGCATGTGTGTGTGTGAGAGAGAGTAGGAGAGATGGTACTGATCATAAATATTTGAACAAATAAAGAACTTGTTTCTTCTCATTCGGCTTTGGCATTTAAAGATAGGAACATATCTTGAATTAAATTGCGATACCATTAAGTCAATTTGGATGATCGTTGCTCAAAATTCTTCAGGTTTCTGTAAAACGTCTCCAGTTGTTTTTGTGTGCCTCACGCTTCCATAATTGGCCTGAATTGGCTGCGCGTTCATACGCTTACGTTCTAACTAATACCATTGGGAAAAGGCGTGAACTTCCTCATCCTTTATCCAACAAGATTTAATTTGGTTTCGTTTTATGGCATATCAAGCATTGTTGGTTATTTAATGCCAAATCCTGTTTATACATACATGTCAAATATATGATTTGTAAACACAATTTATAGATACACACAGTTAAATACACAGAGTTAAATGATGAAACAGTTCTATTTCTAACAATTCTATTTAGAAAAAGTTAAATAGTTCCAAGCATTGCTATGTATCACCAACAGTTCAATTACACATCAATCATTGGTTTTAACACAGATGATCAGTTCTATTTCTAACAATTCAATTTAGCATGGCATTTGTTTGCTCTCAGTTTAAATGTCAAACAGCTCTATTTGACCTATAGACAATACCCTATCTGGTGCTACTCTTCCGAGCCTGAGTGGAATTGGAACAGATGACATTAAATGAGTACTCTGCATTTCCCAAAGCTCCAGCATTACTAGAGCCTCCTCATTATATTGTTTAGTGTCATATCTAGGATACTCGTTAGGGGAATCTCACCCCTCTACAGTGATGCAGGCAGTTGGTGTATTCTACGGCTCCAGTCGAGTGGGTCAACAATATTTGGTTAAATAGTAGCACTACAGTGCTTCCACAAAGATGTTGCCCAGTCGGCTGGGGCTGTAGAATACACCGACTGCTTCTCTGTAGAGAGGTAAGACCCCCACCCAACGAGTGTCCTGGGTATGACACTAAACAATCTGATGTTGAGGTTTCAGTAATGCTGGAGATTTGAGCAATGCAGAGTATCCCTTTATAGCCATCACTCCCAGGTCTACTATTGCCCGGAGGGACAGCACCTGATAGGGTCCTATCTATAGGTCAAATAGAACTAAACTCTGTTCTCATGCTAAACTGAATTGCTTGAAATAGGACTGTTTTGACATTTAAACTGTACTTATGCTAAACTGAATCATAAGAAATGGAAGAGTTTTTGTATGCTAAACTGAATTGTTTGAAATTAAACTGTTTTGACTTAGAAACTGTTCCTATGCTAAACTGAATTGTTTGAAATAGAACTGTATTGACATCTAACCGTGTGTAAACAAAAACAATAGTTATATTAAACTAAATTAATTGAAATAGAAGTGTTTGACTAAACTTAATAGCTTGAAATAGAAATGTTTCTAATAGCCAAACTGTGCACTTATGAGAAACTGAATTGTTTGAAAAAGAACCGTTTTTTGTATAAAAATGAATTTGGCATTAAATAACCTACAAAGACTGATATGCCATAAACCCAAACAAACAAACAAATAGATAAATTCACAAAGATAGATTTGATATGGCATTAAACAAGGGAACGAAAACATTGTTTTACATGCAAAGAGAAACCATGCTGAAAAAGTCCCTAGACTTGTTGCAGACATGAGCACATTTCATGCTCTTCCTATATAAACAAGCTCATGCTTAAACTGTTTCTAGTAACCTATACAAATACATATTATTAACAACAAATTCCGTCACTAACAGCCTTGAAAAAAACAAACTAAACCTTTTTGGTGTACACCATTAAGATACATTATATTCATAAAGAAGATAGTTACTTATATTCTTGAAATCCCTTTAAAAATTCCAGTATTAGAGTAATAAAAAACTCCAGAACAATAAAACTAGGGGAGTCTCTGTGGCGTCCTGGCTAACATGGTGGACTGCGACATTGTAGTTAGAGAGTTCAAATTCCAGTCGCGCTTTCAGACATATACCCTTGGGAATGGCATGAACGCCCTTATCCCTGCAGCTATCTATCTATCTTCATTATCACCGCAACTGTCTTTCTAAAAGGACGGCTTTGGCATTAAATAATCCACAAAGGTTGATATGCCATTAAACAAAGAAACCAAACCAAACCAAGGATCCAGGACTGCTTTGAGTATGCAAGCCGATTTTGATAATGCAGTCGTCTAGATGGTTTCGATTCTTCCACTAATTTCCAATTCCTGCAGTCTTTTTTTTTTTACAGGCCTTTGGGGACTGTTCCAAGGACATCGATTAAAATTGGTATCACCTTTATATTATGCTCCACAAGAAAATGCCATTAAATAAAGAAACCAAACCAGACCATTAGCAAAAAGCTCATGACAAATTGGAACATCAAACCAAAGAAAAGATCATACTTTCAAATTTCCTATTCTTTTTTACAATATTTCTGAGAATTGTTCCATTACTTTTCTACAAGGATGGTTTTGGCATTAAATAACGTACGAAAGTTGAAGTGGCATTTAAAAAAAAAAGAAAACAAATAAAACAATTAGTTGGTTATCAGTCAATTAGAGAAGGACATCCACAACTTTCCTCATTTTGGTTGACTGTCACCGGTTGAAATGATTGGGTTTCTGATGATCTACGTTGAATCATCGTTTGAAATCAGACAATAAAGTCGTTTGAATTTGTTTTCTTTTTTTCCATCTTTAATTTGACGGCCTTAAATAAACAACAATAAAAAGTGAAAACAAAACCATTAACATGAATAGGTAAAGCGAAATTTGTACTTTTAAATAATATATTAAAGGAACACAGTTCATCCTTAATCATTTTTGCACCAACCAAAATATATATATATATATATATATATATATATATATATATATATATATATATAAGTGTGTGTGTGTTATAACTAAAAATAAATTAGACTTTCGATATATCAATCTATATTCATTATCTCTAGTCCTGTCGGCTGGGAATGTAGAATACACCGACTGCATCTCTGAAGAGTGGTAGGAACCTCCATCCAAGAGTGTTCTAGCTATGACACGAAACCACCTGATTGTGAGACTCCTGTCCAAGAGTTTTAATAAATGTAGAGTACACTTTCATTGTCATCATTCCTGGGTCCACTGTGACACGGCATTATAGTACCTGTTAGGGCCCTTGTGTGGGTCAAAGAGATCAGTTTAAGCATTTACTATATTTGAAACCAGTTAACTGTGCGCAAACAAATGATTAATATTAAAATTAGAGGGTGCCTCAATATACATGGAACCAATGTGACTACAAATGACTCTGCTAATTATAATATTGTGTTCTTTTTTGTTTCAGATTTGAAAATAGTATACGATAACAACTTTTAATCCTCGATCACAATACTTTGGACAAAAAAAAAAAAGAAAAAAATACTTTGCCTCACTACTTATTTGGAGACAAAATTATTCAAAACTATCAAAAAATAAATGCAATCCTTTATTATAATAATAATTTATTAGTTGTCTAAATTTCTGAGACGAAGGTTGGTGATTTTTATCATTAAGGGTTTTCGAACTATTGTCTTCATCTTTATTGTTATTTCCACCATGTCCAGTAGGACAAATGGCGTAACGGTTATAGGTGTTGGTTCCCTAAGCTTCTAAGGAGACAATCATCTGGAGGTTGCAGGTTCAATCCTGACTGCAGGCGAATAACAATACAGGAATGCTTAACACTTATACCCGGTTATAGCTAACGGAATCAGAACAGGTGAGCCCCGTAGATTCAATGAAGGAGGTAGTTCGAAGTTCCGTGAAGGTTCCCGAGTTCGACAAACACCTGATAAAGGCCGGAGGACATATCGGCTGAAACGTTGTGGAAATAACAATAAAGATGAAGACAATATTCCAAAAACCCTTAACGATGATAATTTATTATTGAGACAAGAAACTCAAAAAAGATTGCATATCATGGAAGCTAATATAATAACAATCTTTAAAAATCCATTAATTTGATGCCCCTAGCCCAAAGGATGCATTTTTAGTGGACGTATTCCAAATGCCGCCATTGCGCTTGTCTCAGTAATAAATCATTATCATATTAATGGGTTTTTTGAGACACACTGGAAATTATTAGAGTTAGATAGCTATACTTGAAACCATTTAACTGTGTACAAACAAATGATTTATGTTATATTGAATTATTTGTATTACTCAGCATTATAAGTTACGGATCAAGGATAAGTGGATCAGGCCAGGGAAAGGAGTAGCGCCCTCCCCTACACCTCGGTATAGTAGCTATCGAAAAAAGGAGCCTTCGGGTCACACTTGACTACAGTTGCCAACTTTACTTTTTACTTTTACTACAGATTAGCATTATCATCAAAAAGAGATATAAGCGTTACATAGAAATACTTGAAACTATTCAACTGTGTGCAAATAATAAATAATAACGCTTGAAACCATTTAATTCTGTGCAAACAAATCATTAAAATTAAAGAGAATTATTTAACTGTGTGCAAACAATACATATCAATACTTGCTACTATTTAACTGTGTGCAAACAAATTATTAATATTTAATAGAATTAATTGTGTTAGTTAGGAATACTTGCTGCCATTTAACTATATGCAGACAAAGGAGCTAAGAGTCATTTAGAAATAATGTTACCAACAAACTATTCACTGACAAATCAAATATATATAAAGGATCTGGTATTAAATAACCCACAAGAGTTGATATGCATGAAACACAACCAAATAAACAAAATCTATCTATCTATCTATCTATCTATCTATCTATCATACATTAAGTAAGGGGGAGAAATTATATATATATATATATATGTCTAGGTGCAAAAGTAACGGGCCGGTCAATGGTGGTTATATTGTTTTTGGACTTACCATAACTTATGGGAGGTTTGGTAAAAGCAATAATCCTTTACTTCGTCCCTCGATACTAGGCTCTTTAGCCCTAGTAAGGTAACCGGTTTGGGAAAAGCAATAATTCTTCACTTTTTTCTCGATACTAGGCTCTTTAGCCCTAGTAAGGTAACCGGTTTGGGAAAAGCAATAATTCTTCACTTTTTCCTCGACACTAGGCTCTTTAGCCCTAATAAGGTAACTAGTTTGGAAAAAGCAATAACCCTTCTCTTTTCCCTCGATACTAGGCTCTTTAGCCCTAGTAAGGTAACCGGTTTGGCGAAATGAGGTGTTCTGAAATCACAACTTGAGGAGTGATCTTCGGAGAATATGTGTGATAAAAAATGTTGGGAAATGATTTTTTATTAATTATTACCGTCTACGCTGTTCGATTATTATGGGATTACTTTTTTTTAATGAGGAAATACCTTTCAAGACTGATTTAAGACTGACTTACGAACGTTAAAGAAAGCTTTCGATTAGATAAAAATCGATAAAAATATTTTCAAAGCTGTTTTTCAAATGGCATATCAACCTTTGTGGTTTAGTTAATGCCAAAGCCATCCTTAAAAAAATAGTAGCATAATTCAAACCATAGTTTGGTGGTAATAAGGTTGTTCATACTCACTTACTACGATGTCATAGTTCAGCACGTTAGCCACTACGCCACGGGGACCCTTTTCTTTTCTTTCTCCAACAATTATTTCATTATCAGCTCTTCCAAAAAGTAAGGTTAGTTCTACTTAATCGTTTACCCTAAAAAGAAAAATTTATCCGACTTCCCATCGTATCAGATTTGGCACGAAGTCATGTAATAGCGTGTTTGTTGGACGGTGGGGTTGGAAGTTGGGGGAGGGAAACACGTACAAATCAAAATCCATGCGTGACCGTCACAAAAATGCTTGTTCACCTCGGCATTCCCCTTTTAGGGTGCGCCTCAAGCGCCAAGTATAAACTCAACTACACTAAGCAGATAGTGTCGAGAAAGAAAGCCCACCCCCATGACCATGTGATCAACTTTAACCCACTTGGAGCAAACACCCAGTGAACTCTAGATGTGCCAGGTAAGTATACCACTGTAAAGGTTGATTGGTTGATTGGTTGGATAGTGGGGTTTTATGGCATATCAACCCTTGTATATTATTTAATGTCAAATCCTGTTTATATCAAAATTATATGATTCGTAAACGTATAATTTGTAGATAACATTTTGAAAGGGATAGAGTTCATTTGTTTACACTCAGTCTTAAATATTGCTATGTTACTCTAACAATTTTATTTAATATCAGTCATCTGCTAAATGGATATACATATATGATTTTTAAGAGACTGACTTGTAAGTAATTTATCTTAAAAATTTAGAACAAATTTATTTGCACCCAATCAAGAATTGCTATTGTTTGCACACAGTTAAATGGTTTCAGAAAATGCTATCCAACATTTATAATTCTATTTAATATTAATCATTTGTTTGCACACAACGAAGTGGTTACAAGTATTGCTATGTAACACTAATTATTCTATTCAACCTAATTCATTCGTTTGCACACAGTTAAATGTTTCCAAATACTGCTATGTAATACCAATAATTGAATTTTTGCACACATTTAAAGGGTTTCAAGTATTGCTATTCAATACCAAAAGTTTGGTTCAGCATTACTAATTTGTATGCACACAGTTAAATGGTTAAAAACATTGCTATGTAACATTAACAATTTCATTTACATCAGTCATTTGTCTGCTCACTGTTAAATTGTTCAACATTTCTATTTGACTCTTAGATAGGACCTTATAGGTACTACCACGCCGGGTCAGAGTGGATCTGGAAGTAATATTAATAAAGGAGTAATCCATATTCTTCAAAGCACCAGGACTAGAACCTCACCGACAGACGCAGTTTAAAGTCTTATTCAGGTCACTCGCTGCGGTTGTAGGGAGGGTACTCTTCTGCAGAGATGCCGTCGGCGTATTCTGCAACCCCAGGTGACTGGGCTCCACTATAAGGAAAAATCATTTGTGCACACAGACTAATCGTACACGTGTTTAACTGAAATCAAAACATTATCATTGTTAAGGAAACATAACTTTGATTGCTTTTGGCTCAAGCTATATATATATATATATATATATATCAACTACCCTATCGAGGAGACTTTTCTGGTACAAGTTCCATAGCACAGCATTTAAAAAAACATTCATGCCCAACAACAGAATTACGAAAAATTCTCACCGAAAACACAACAATATTAGAACATCAAAATAACAAGCAAAAACTACAGATTCTCGAAGCATTACATATTAGGAACATTCAACCCACACTTAATAGAACTTAACAGAATTAATTTTCAAACCAGTGCAAATGTACTTAATGTCTATAGCTACAGACACTATTTATAGAAACAAATTTAAAAGTAAACGCCACACACTGCAACAGTACAGACGCTCTTCTTCTTACAAAGTAGTAATGTACATACAAAAGTGACATCCCTTTTGTAATAGATCCTCTCCTGATGATGGCCCAAAGTCGGGCAGAAATTACTTGGGAAATAAATAATTATGGAAGATACATCAACCAATTCCTTCCGAATATTATAAAATCAATACGGCAATATGAAAGAATCAACAAAAAAATATGTAGACAAAAATGTTCAACGAAATATATATATATATATATATATATATATATATATATATATATATAATGAAAATAATTCCTACACCATGTAGGAATTATTTTCATTATATTTACCCTATCTCATGTATTGATCACTTTATTACAGTTTAGCTTGTGTAATTCTGTTGGTGTTTTTTTCTTTGACGAGATATACGTGCAGCGGGATTATTTTCAAGTAGCACGTGTGTTTTTCGTATTTTTTTTTACAGAATTTTTTTCCCTGATATCAGTTTATAGAATTTGCAAATTGTACCAGCTGGGTTTTTTTTCATACCAACAGAATTATAGATTATGTATAAAGATTAATATATATATATATATATATATATATGTATATATATATTGAGAGAGAGAGAGAGAGAAAGAGAGAGAGAGAGAGATGTAAATAGAGATATATGAAATAAAAAACTTAATGTTAAAAGCGCCTCTGATTCTTAAAATCTTTGTGGTGCAATGCAGAGAAACATCACAATATATAAAATCTGTTCACACATTATACTGATTCATCTGAACTACCGTACTACTAAAAGTATAAAAGTAGATTGGTTTGGTTTTATGGCACATCAACCATTAAAGGCTATTTAATACCAAATCCTCTTATACATATATATAAAATATATATGATTTGGTTTGGTTGGGTTTTATGGCATATCAACCATTGTAGGTTATTTCATGCCAAATCCATTTTTATACATATGAACATTTCTATTTCAAACACTTCAGTTTAGTGTAAGTATACAGTTTAAATGTCAAAAACAGTTCTATCTTTAAGCAATTCAGTTCAGCAAAAGTACACAGTTTAAATGTCAAAACAGTTCCATTTTAAACAATTCGGTCTAACATAAGTACACAGTTTAAATGTCAAAAACAATTCTATTTCAAGCAATTCAGTTTAGCATAAGTACACCGTTTAAATGTCAAAAGAGTTCTATTTTAAACAATTTGGCCCAACGTATGTACACAGTTTAAATGTCAAAAACAGTTCTATTTCAAACAATTCAGTTTAGCATAAGTACCGAGTTTAGTTCTATTTGATCCATAGATAGGACCCGATCAGGTCCTACCACTCTGAGGGGACCTGGAAGCGATGGCAATAAAAGGGCACTCCGCATTCCCCAAAGCTCAAGCATTACTGGAGCCTTACCATCAGATTGTTTAGTATCATAAACAGGATACTCATTGGGGGAGTCTGACCCCTCTAGAGAGATGAAGTCGGTGTATTCTGCAGCCCCAGACATATAAAAGCAGAGTACAGAAGTTCAATTGAATAAGTCGGGCGTGTGGAATACCAGTTCAGCTGTTGACCGTATTCGTGAAACTTTGAATCCTGAGTTTTTATCCTGTCTTACATCTCTCTCTCTCTCTCTCTCTCTCTCTCTATATATATATATATATATATATATATATATATAGTAGTTGTTGCCCGACTATAGTTGCGGGCAACCTGAAGGCTCTCTTTTCAATACCTACTACACCAAGTTGTAGGGGAGGGCGCCTCTCCATTTCCTGGAAAGCTCCACTTACTCTTGATCCATACCTTATAATGCTGAGTGTTAAGTAAGGAGGCATCAAGTACTACTTTTGAATCTTTTATATATATATATATATATATATGTATATATATTTATATATCTTGGTGTAGTAGCTAATGAAATATATATATATATATATATATATATATATATATATATATATATGTATATATAACTCATAAGGGTTGATATCCCGTAAAACATAACCAACCTGAGTAGGATAAAACCTAAAATAAACTATAGTTCACCCCCCACACCTCTGTGGTAGCCTCTTTTGATGATTTTATTTTTCTCCTTTCCATAGAGGGGTGACTGAACAGAAATTTAATTTAAGTTATATATATATATAGTATTTGACAAAATCCCCTAAAAACTGATAGTTAAAACTGAACCATTTTTTTTATTATTGCCATAATAGATATACGTAAGAAGTTATTTGGTTTGGTTATGTTTTTTTATGGCATATCAACCATTGTTGGTTATTCAATGCCAACCTCTCTTCATTCATATAATTAATATATGATTTGTCAACACATTTTGTAGAAAACATGTTTTAAAAAGCCTGAGCTCTTAAATGGTTTTAAACTGAGAAAATTAAAACCATTGCATCTGATGCGAATGGATACCCTTCCAAATATTAAGTGGTCATAAATTGTCCAAATTTGTGATAAACTACATCAATTGTCATCAGTCGTTTTAATAAAATTATCATCAAATAGGTCTTGGCTGTAAAAGAAAAAACATTGCATCTAATCCTAATTGGATACCCTTCAAAATATTAAATGGTCATAGATTGTCCAAACTTGTCATTAAGTGTATCAATCGTCTTATTAAGGATTTTTCATGTCAGTTGTTTTGTTTTCTTTTTTGTCCAATGCTGTATGACCCACAGCCTAACTTATCAGAGGTGAATGGCTCTGGGACCAGAATAAATGAACTACAATTTTTATCCACAATTTCTAAAACCCGATTGATTCATTAAATCTATTAGCTAGGGGATAAGGAGTTTCATGCCTTTCTCCGATGCGAACCTGTTTAATACGACATCGTAGTCCAATCTTAGCCTCCACGCTACGCAGACTTCTCCCCTCTTTGCTTATGTTGAGTCAGCAGCTGTCTATATTTGAAAAAAAAAAAGGTCAAATTGTGACATACAATGATTGTGGACTCTCACTTTGCGATATTGCCAAGAAATTGAATCGCCATCATTTATCAATTGATGCTTTCCTCCAAAATTACAAGAAAATTGGAAATTATCATTGAGAAGAAGATCCTGGCCACAAGAGAGAAAAACATTGGCATCTGAAGATACAAATATAATTCAAGCAGAAAGCGGCCGCACACTGCAACATCACAACGACTCAAAGATTAATTGAAATTAAATGTTTCGCTAAAAATTATTCGACGCCGATTGCTTAAATCTAGGTTTTCAAGTGTCTTTCAAATTCAAAAAAGAGCTTGACCTGACGCTTTCCGGCAGTAATTGATGCTAATGGATAACCTACCAAATATTAAGTGCCCACAAATTTTAACTTCTCATAAACTACATTAATAGTCTTCAAATTTTTTTTTATGTCAGTGGTCTGTTTTCTTGTTTAATATGAACACACACACACACACACACACACACACACACACACACACACACACACACACATATATATATATATATATTTTTTAGCTGTCCATATAATTGTAGAAAGAGGTTTTATCCACAAATTTATACAGTGTTTGATTTTGAGGAGGGGGAGGAGGAGGAGGAAGTAACAGTAGTAGTTCTTCTTCTTCTTCTTCTTCTTCTAAATAAAGTTTTAAAAAGTATATAATGTTAAATTTACAAAGAAAAGTTACGTTAAGTGTTAAATAATTTTAAAGTGCCTTAATTTGTTGGTTGGCATCTTTCTTCGGGAAATTTATCTTAATTCAAATTAGCTGGAAACACTTATCTTTTTGAATAAACATGGTTTTTCGACTTTCTAATTCTAACGTCTTTCAAATTCCTTTTCTTTTTTAAAATTCTTTCCGTACATTTTTACCCAGAACTCAGAATAAATATTTACTTACAAATATAAGCGACTTAGTAAAGTGTTTGGTGGGTGGGTTGACGTTTTATGGCATATTAACCCTTTTTGGTTATTTAATGCCAAATCCTGTTTATGTATATATATATATATATACATACTGCTTCGTTGTATCACAACTCTTCAGTGTGGCTAGACACACTAGATTCCTGAAGCAAGGGTCGAAACCCGGCTGATTCAAATGCCAATCCAAAATTCTACCACTCAGCCACGAGGAAACTAGCACAAGCGAAGGAAATTTAAACGCTTATGTACCACATTTGTTTTTGTTTACATATATCTGCTTAACGGCTACCAAGAGCTCAATTCATTTGAAGAGCCTTGCTTTACGCTAGTGGCAACCATTATCTGATTTGTAATCGAATAGTTTGAAGGTAACTTTATTTTTCAACGAGTTTTTTGTGCTCATTTGTTTGCACACAGTTAAATGGTTTAAATTATTGTTATCTCACACTATTAATTCTATTTGTCAAGTGTTCCAATGTAATATAAATAATTTGCACATTTTTGTATGGTTTCAAATAATAATAATAATAATAATAATAATAATAATAATAATAGTCCTTAGTAAATGATTGAAGAGTTCTATTTGACTCATCGATTGGGTCCTAACAAGTACTTAGAGCATTCAATAAGTTTCCAGACTTTTTTTGCATAGGTATTTAAAATTGTTGTAGACTCTTGAAAATTCAGTATGTTATTGCAATACATCTTATGAGATGACAGACCAATTTTTATGATTTCAAGTTCAAATGAACAGCTACAGCAGGAATTGGAACACACCCTACTAAAGCCTGATTGTCACTGCTGGTGAATTTCAAAAATGCAATCTGGATGTGACGACACTTTAGAAGAACGATATGCAATAAAATTCTGTTTTAAACTTGGAAAAAATATCACAGAAACGTGTGGAATGCTTCAGACTACTTTTCGACTATCTTGCATGAATCGAACATCAGTTTTTGAGTGGCATAAGAGAATCAAGGAAGGCAGGCAGTCTGTGAGGGATGATGAGAGCTGTGGGAGGAGTAAGGAAGTCAATACACCAGAGTTGATTGGGCAAAGGGTTTGGGTTAGGTTTTTAGGGAGTTCAGGAAGAGATTCCTTGGGAAGAGGCTAGCACTCTTCAAATCGGGTCAGTGGCATTTCCGCCAGGACAATGCACCAGTCTACAACTCCATCCTTGTCACAGACTATTTGACCAAGATGGGCATCAAGACAGTTCCTCGGCCTCCCTATAGTCCAGACCTTGCTCCCTGTGACTTTTGGTTATTCCCTAAGCTCAGAAGGTGTCGTTATGAGAGAATTGAGGAGATGAAAGAGGCTGTGACGAAGGTCAATGACACGCTCACACAAGAGGACTTCCATGGGGCCTTCCAGAAGTTGTTGGAACGGTAGAACAAGTGAATTGTAGCCGGAGGAGATTACTTCGAAGGGGACTAGAGTTTTATGTGTGTAATATCAATAAAAGTGCCCATACAAAAAAAGTCTGGAAACTTATTTAATGATCCTCGTACTTCCATTCAGGTCAGAGTGAATTTAGGATTAATGGCTTGAATGGATACTCCACATTCCCCCCAAACTCTAGCACATACTTAGGATACCCGTTGGGTGGGGTCTTACTCTTCTGTAGGGTTTGGAACCGGTATTTTCTACAGCCATAGTTGATGGAGCAGCGAGACTTAGTTAAAGATTTAAAAAAAATACAACTGTTAATACGTAGTGTAAGAACTACTTCAATATGATTCTTTTCAAGTTTATTAAATTACATAATTAAATACGACGTTTAAAATATGGATATTTCGTCGATGTATCTTTTGCATCTGATTCAGAGAGCAGACTAAGCGCTCTAGTAATCGGACAAATCACCAAGTCGTAAAAATTAGAGACAAGATATTAGTAAAAGTACAAAACTGCTAATATCTCGGTTTCTTTGTTTAATGGCATATCAATCTTTGTGGGTTATTTAATGCCAAAGTCACTCTTGTAGATGAACATTAGTGATATTATTTAACTCATCGGTACAGGGATAATGATGTTCATGCCTTACCAATTGGTATTTATCCAAAAGTGAACGTAATCGTGCGACTTGCGTTCGAACTCGCTTGATTCGAGGCTGCAGTTCAGCCATTACGTAACGAGGATCCCTCTTCGGAATAGATCTTAACTGATCATCTGATTTTATATAATTTTTTACGTGTTAACAATACGTATATTATTAGACTTATTTACACATTGGGAGATGATAATATTATGCGACAAAATTTTTACTTGTTCTTGTTCCAGAGTAGAAAGTGTTATTTCTCAATTGTTTGGGCCGAAAGTAAATGGAAAAGACCTGTTTTTCTCTTCAAACTTTGCTTTTGGGACCAAGAAGCGTGCAACAAAAACATGATAGGAGACTATATTTTAGGGCTGTTACATGAAAGGGATTTACATAACAGTTGCAAATGTTGAAAATTTACTCACTTGTAAACATTTTTGCATAACTTATTATATAAGTAAATATAAATACATGTGGGCACCTCTGGTGGTGTAACGGTTAGCAAGCTAGACTAGCAGACCTACACGAGTGAGTTCGAGTCTCATTGGGCGCCCCATTCATTCGGCCTTGTGCCACATCAAAGCAAAGCGCTTTGTAAATTACATAAATACATGTAAATTTTGATTCGTGTGCAAATGAAAATGCACAAATTTGAAAATGACATTATTTGCCCGTTTCACATAGAAATTTTGAAATTTCATTATCCAGAGTAGAAAAGCAAAGTTTAAAGGGAATTATAATCATTTTCTATACTTTTACAACATATGCAATTAAGAAATAATACATACTATCCAGGAACAAAATTTCTCAAAAATAAACACTTTTGTAAAACTATAGTATAAATAGATATAAATTTTGATTTCCTTATTGTTTTATTCAAATCATATGTAAATGAAAAGTACAAATTTGTTGTTTCTTTTTACATAGAAGATAAGATGATTTCTAAAATTTATTATCCATGGCACAAAAGGAAAGTTTGAAGGGAATAATGACTATCTTCTATATTTTTTACAATATAACTTATTAAGAAATAACACAGATTTTATCTATGAATAAAATTTGTATTAGCATTTTCTTGGAATCAAAAAGCAAAGTCTGAAGAAAAAAATATTTTCCTTATTTTTACAAGATAAGCAATTAAGACATTATACATATTATCAAGAAACAATTTTTGTGTAACATTATCCAGTGCATAAAAGCAAAGTTTGAAGGGAATAATTGCCATTTTGTATATCTTTACAGCATAAGCAATCACGAAAAAACACCCAAATTCATGTCACATAGCGTTCTCTAGGACATGAAAGCAAAGTTTGAAAACATAATGACTATTTTCCGTATTTGTACCATTTGAGAAATTAAAAAATAATATATATACTATCCTGGAATTTGATCTGTGTTACATAGTGGAATGTAGTGTTAAATGAAATATTCTTTTCGAATAAATGTTATTACAAAAAGTAGAATCTCTCCTGCTTTTAATCACAGAGTTTTAAATTAGGAGTCATATGTCTCTTGACTTCATTTTGTCATTGGTCATATCTGCAATCGTCAACACCTTAATTCTATTGATGATTTATTGTTATTTACTAAGCTTATTGTTATTTACTAAGCTTGAACAAGGGTGGCTTTGGCATTAGATTACCCACAACGGTTGATATGCCATTAAACAAAGAAAGCAAACTTTCAAATATATTCTAATTTCCTACAGATCAACCAGTCTTTAAATGATGACTTGCGCAAATGACAAGCGATGTTCAGAATGTATAAACACTTAAAAGAAAATATGACGCCAAATGAAACTATATTTCGATGTATTATTTTAATCATGTTCAGTTTAACATTAAATGTGCTTTAAGATTTTAGGGTTTGAACGATCATGATTCTTCACTGCAAACCATGAATTATCATGCGATATATCTAGGGAAATGTTGTAGAATAGTAAAATTTAGAAATTATCTTCCTACTATATTCATGGTTTGAATTTACTGTTGTCTTTCTATCCTGATTGCCTATTGCTATCCTTAGATCTTTCGTATGGTTTTTATGGCATATCAACTATTGTAGGTTATTTAATGCCAAATCCTGTTTATACATATAGATATTAAATATATATATGATTTGTAAACAAATTTTGTTGATAAAATTCTCATAGAAGCCTGAGCTTTTTTTGGCACACAGATAAATGGTTTCAAGTACTGCAATATAAAAGTCAGTTTAAAATCAGTCATTTGTTTGCACATTTAGTTTGTTCTATTTGATCCATAGATAGGACCCTATCAGGTAGTACCAGAGTGGACCTGGAAGCAATGGCAATGAAGGTGTACTCTACATTCCCCAAAATTCCAAGGCTGGAGTCTCACCATCAGATTATTTAGTGTTATATCCAGGACAGTCGTTGGTAGGGGGTCTTACTCCTCTAAAGAGATGCAGTCGGTGTATTCTACAGCCCCCACCCCTTTTTTTAAAATCGTTAACTGAGGGAAGAATTTATTCGGAAGAATTTATTCATGCCTTTCCGAAGTGAACGCAAACAGTCTTAGCTGGAATTTGAAAATCGGTTCACTGGTTCCATTTTCCTTGGCAAGACCCACGTCACCTGGCATCTGCAGTACAACTGAGATAAAATAAAAGACATTAATTAGAATCTCTTTTGTGTCTGTCTGTTTGTCAGGATTCCAATTAAAAGTAAAGAAATGTCTACATGTTGGCAGTTAAGAAAATAGAAAGACAATAAAGATAATTCAATAAGCATATATATATATATATATATATATATATATATATATATAATAACAGTGTTGGTTGTCACTAAATCACTTTGTGGGTTTGTGTCGAACCAAGTGCAATATAATATGGAGAGTGCTCAATATCTAGGATAGAGCTATTATATAATAATAATAATAATGATAATAATAATGATAATAATAATAATAATAATAATAATAACAAATAAAAATATATTAGATATATATATTCAATTCATGGAATCTAGACTGCGACCCCTGGGTTTCATGGAGTTTTTTGCAAAACAACAATCGTCAGTTTAGAAAATGAAAAACTTTTAACTTCCTGATGATTGTTGTTTTGCAAAAAAAAAAAAACCCATGAAACCGAGGGGTCACAGTCTAAATTCCATGAATTATATATATATATATATAATTAGAATTTACGGTTAAAACCGTACTAAAACAGAAAAATTAATTGCATAAGAGGGTAGAAATTCTAAAAAAGAAGACAAAGCTGAGTCAAAATTTAAAAACAAAAAAAAAGAAAAACAAAAGAAAAACAGGGTTAAAACTGACGACTCTGAGTTTCATGTGTCTGATCTTCAGGTGAACTTGTATCATTCTGTGTGTGTGTGTGTGTGTGTGTATGTATGTTTATATGTGTGTGTATGGTTATATGTGTGTGTGTGGGTATATGTGAGTGTGTATGTGTGTGTGTGTGCGTGTATGTATGTATGCGTGTGTGTGTGGTTATGTGTGTGTGTGTGTCTGGGTATGTGTGTGTGGTTATGTGTGTGGAGGGGTATGTGTGTGTATGTATGTGTGTGTATGTGTGTGTGTATGTATGTGTGTGTGTGCGTGTGGTTATGTGTGTGTGTGTGGGTATGTGTGTGTGGGAGGTATGTGTATGTGTGTGTGTGTGTGTGTCTAGGGTTATTTTATGCCTTGAGGTTACCGAATCGTGTTCATTCTATACTTATATTCATATTTTTGTGTAGTTGTCTCTTAAGAGCTTTTTTTTACACATAATTATATATCAAATGAGGTGCCCGTGGTGTAATGGTTATTGTCGTAGGAAATAGACATGGCGACACGAGTTCAAATCCTGGACGAGACTGATTACATTTCACATAGAACTAATACCCTTGGGAAAGGTATGAATCCAAATATTCTCCCTCCAGCAATGGGTAAATAGTAGGGTAGACTAGGTTCTTCAGCCTTGTTGAGGCAACTGGTCTAGGAGAAGAAAAACTCTGAATTCAATCTCGTAACTCCGCTTAAAAATTGACAATTGTGTCATATCCTGCCCGAGCGGAGGGGTTGGTAAATATGATAATTATATATCAAGTATTCATATCCAATGCAAATAATTTGTACACTGTTGTATAGTTTCAAGTATTCCTATCTAATCCTAATAATTATATGGTTTTAATTCATTATTTCTTTTCAATGATAGTCATTATAATACTGTAATGTTCTTTTAAGTGACTAAAATATACAGGAAACAATTGTAGTTTCAAGTATTCTTAATAAAAAATAATCTACAGTTATATTGTATCAAGTATTCCAATCGAATACGAATTATTTTCAAAAAAATATGTTTGATCGGTAAATGGAACGCTCACAGATACTAAAATTCCAGGTCAGAGTGGACCTGAGAGTAATGGCAGTGGAAGGGTACTCTTTACTTCCCGGATATCCAGAACTGGAGAATTACAATTAGATGCAATTTAGTGCCATTCCCAGGACGCCGTTTTAAGCAGGGGGTGGTGAATAGAGAAAGACTATTCTACACCCCACCGACAGGGCGTAATAGAATTTGACTTTAGTTTAATGTTCCTGTTTTTAAGCCTGGAAATGAAAACAAGCGCTTAGAAAGAGATTTGCCTTTTTGTTCAAATACTTATAAACAGTACATTACAGGAATAAATACATGGATAATATATCCGACATAATGGAAGAGAAATAAGATGTGAAAATCAATTCATACAAACACTCCAGAAAAATGGTTTTGAAGTTTTATTTCTCTTCCAGTTTTGTTTATATAAATTCAGTGTGTTATTTTTTTGCTTTTTTTTTTAAATTATGAGATTGGTAAAACTCTTTAAATAAGGAGATTAGTAACACTCTTTAATCGGATGGTATTTCCGTTTCTTTGAATTATATTTCCTCTTGAAAAGAAGTCAGAACAGCATGACATTGGCGGAGGCCCAGTCTAGCATTTGTGCCGGACAGGGCCCTAGGCCAAGATTAATGTCAGATTCGAGGTCGAATAGCCCCCAGTTTCGGTTGGGCCACCTTTGCCTTGGCGAACTACACAGATAACACAGCATAACACTGGACCAGTTAGTCTAGTTGTAGCTATGAACAGGCATGCATGCCGGACGTTACATTTCGTAAGTCCAAATCCAACTGAGACAACTGACTCAAATTGCACCTCGTAAGCCTATGACCAGCATAGTCCAGCAGGGAACGGGTCTCAGCTCCTGACCGACCCCCACTTCTCTAAAACCCCTACTATAAAAAAAATCTTGTGTCAAGTCCTGTCAGCTGTTAGGCAGAGACAAGTATATAATTCGTAGGTATCAGTTTCTGTTTGTTTGATGTTTTATTCATATTCATAATGAATCTGAAAATATTAAAGTCGAATATAAAATTAGCAACAGGGAAATAAAAAAAACTAAAGAGGAATGCGTTCAAGGAATTTGCTTTGATGATAGATTAAATTGTATCAAGGGCAAATGGATTGATTGGCTGCATGGTTAGAAATTTTATTTCAAGGGAGGCGATGGTCGTTTTAAAAACATAAAACCCTGATAAAAATTCATATGGAATATCATACTCAGTTCTGCTCTTTAGTGTCGAGATATGGAAATTAGAGTGTAATAATGCGATTGGTGGGCATACAAAGAAGAGTGACAAAACTAATAAAAACAATAAAAGATTACAGTTACAAAGAAATATTGGATGAATTTGCAAGAACTACTTTACTAGAAAGAAGAAAGAGAGGTAATTTAATCAAGATCACAAAATAATTAATGGGATTTCTAATTATTGGTGACATTTTAAAAAAAAATTCATCCTCGAACAGGAAATGTACATTCAAAAATTAAGTCTATTAACAAATTGAATTTTTTGCCGATACCCCTTTATTGCCATTGCTCCCAGGTCTACTATGGCTCGGCATGGTAGCACCTGAAAGGGCCCTATCTATAGGTTAAATATAACTAACGGCATACTTATGCTAAACCGAATTGTTAGATTAAACTGAATAGCTTGAAATAGAAATGTTTTTTACAATTAAACCGTACTTACATTTAAACTGCGTACTCATGCTAAACTGAATTATTTCAAATAGAACTGTTTTTTGACATTGAAACTGTATTTACACTAAACTGAATTGTTTCACATAGAACTATTTTGATATTTAACTGTGTGTAAACAAAATCTGTACTTATACTAAACTGAATTAGCTGAATTAGAACTACTTGACTAAACTGAATAGCTAGAAATAGAAATGTTTTTCACAATTAAACTGTACTTACATTTAAACTGCGTGCTTATGCTAAATAGATTTTATTTGAAATTGAACTGTTTTTGACATTGAAACTGTACTTACACTAAACTGAATTGTTATATAAAACTGCATGAATAGTTTGAAATAGAAATGTTTTTGACAATTAAACTGTGTATTTATGCTAAACTGAATTGTTTGAAATAGAACTAATTATTTATATAAAAATGGATTTGGCGTTAAATAACCTAGAAGGGTTGATATGCCATAAAACCCAACAAACCAAACCAAAATTAACATCAGGAGAACAAACCCCAGCAGAGGGAAAAATCCAAAGAGGCATTTTCCAGAAAGACTCATTCTTGCCATTGCTATTTTTATAGAAATGATGGCACTTACTTATATACTGGAAGTGAACAGAAAATTATAAATTCACAAAATCATAGAACAAAGTAGACTACATTATGTACATGTATGATATCAATCAATTTGACAAAAATGAAAAAGAACTAGAAACCCTGGTACAAACAATTAGAATATACAGTAACGATATTGGAATGGAATTTGCCATTGAAAAATGGGTCGAACTGATAATGAAAAGTGAGAAAAGATAAACAACAGAAGGAATTAACAGCTAAACAGGAGAAACATTAGAATAGTAATTTTTATGCTTGGAACAGTCCCCAAATGTCTTGAAAAAAGGCTGGAGGAATTGGAAACCAGAGGAAGAATCGAGACCAACTAGAACATTGCGTTATAAAAAAAGAAAAAAATCTGGATGGAATTCACTGAATTGTCCTGGATCCTAGGTTTGGTTTGGTTTCTTTGTTCAATGGCATTTCAACCTTTGTGAGTTATTTAATGCCAAAACCATGTTTGTAGAAAAACTGGAACGATACAATTTAGCCCATTTCTGGTGTGGGGGGGAGGCTAAGGGAATTCATACCTTTACCAGGGGTATTAGTCCGAAAGTGAACGTAATGGCGTGACAGGGGTTTGAACTTGCTTACTTCGAGGTTGCAGTTCAGCGCTTTAGCCATTTCGTCACTGGGTCTCCCCACCCCCACTTTAGAAGATTAGCGGTCACTTCAGTAAAAAACCACTAGCTAATGCTGGTGTGAAAAATTCGATGGTAATAATAATAATAGTTGTCATCTAGTGGGTTCCACTGAGTGAAAATAAAAAAAGCGAAAAGATAGATAAATACTTAGACCTTGCCGGAGAATTAAAAAAAAACTGTGGAACATACGAGTAACGGTGATACAAATTATAGTCGGGGCGCTTGGAACTGTCCCAAAAGGAGTGGATAGGGGATTCGACATGTTGGAAATTGGTGGAAGAATCGAGAAGATTAAGACCACAGCATTGTTGAGATCGGCCAGAATACTGAGAAGAGTTCTGGTAACCTTTAGAGACTTATGATCACTCAGACTCCGGTTCTTATATATTGACCCTCGACCGAGCCGTCAATCAAGAGATGCACCTGTGTAAATAAGTGGAAGAACAGCGGAAGCAGGTGGACGTAAAAAAATAATATAAACAGGTGCCCGGACGGTTTGAGTCAGTTGGAGACAGGGTGCCAGCGTGAGAACCAGCTTGCAGACTGAGGGCTTTGCAGCCCTCAATGACCCACGGTTGAGCAACCCAGCCAAGATGAGGAAGAAGTGCTGCTATGGTCGAAAGAAGAACTTGGGTCAATATAACAGTCCGTCCTTGTCCCTACTCATTTCTCTCACTCAACAAACATCACCCTTTCGAAAATAAAATGTGAAAGATTTATATTTATAATAAAGAAGTGTATTCGTTCTTTATTGAAGTCGTCATTATCATTTGATTATGTTCCCGTGAATATATGTATACGGATACTATACTATATAACACGGTGAAAGCCTACCAGCTAATGCTGGCGTGAAAGACTCATGAGGAGTAAAATAATAATTCTTTTAATATATCTTTTAAATTCTATCTCTTTGGTTTAAAAAGATTTAAAAAATAATGTGCGTTTTTCAAAAAGAAAGAAAGAAAGTTTTTTGGCTGTATTCTGGACGCCGACAATTGAGTTCAAATTACTGAAACAAGACATAAATTTAGGTTCAAAAAGAAATGTTTGAACGTTACAACCTGTGCGAAATTCATCATATGTGACAGGGATCTCAAATAGGCGGAGTGCAACCTACTTTTCAATCGCACGCGACAGACAGTTTTTTGACTAATATTTTCCTAAAGCTTGGTAATTTTTCCCTTGCCTCTGACCATGTTTCTTTCCAGAGAAAGACAGAATGTACTTTAATCTTTCTGCCGCTTTCCATTTAAGATCAAAATCTGAAAAGTAGAAATAATCTAATTTCATATAAATCTAAAAACCATCTTTATAAGAACATTAGTGAAATCTACATCGGTTTGTTTCAATTGTGATGCGTTGTGAGTGGGTGGGGGTGGCGGGCTAAGGTTTTAGAAAATTAACTCACTCAACAGAAAATATAGATTTTTTTTTTATTTCATAACGAGAGAAAGAGCAGATTTGTCAAATCATATTGACATGGGGAAGGTGTACTTGAGATTACGGACAGCTGACACGAACATCAGAACAAGAGGAAATTTCTTTTGTTTCATAAGGTAAGTAGAAATAGATTTGTCGCCTTATATTAGCAGGAAGGGGGGATGTGTATCCGAGATGGGAGAAAACACACAAATAGAAAATCATTGAAAATGTTTGAGAGCAGATTGTTAAATAAACAGAAATTATATTTACTATTTTTTAAATGTGCTAAAATTTGGAATTTTGCATTTGTTTTTTTTCTGTTTATATACATATTATACACACACACACACACACACACACATATATATATATGTATATATATAAATATATATCTTAACACAGAAAACAAAAGCAAAGTTCAAATCCTGAGTGCATCTGATTGAGGCTGTATACATTTCACATCGCACTAAAACCAGATAATTGGCACAATAGATAGACATACAAATCAAAGATGGCATCTCATTTCGGGGGTAGGTAGCTGATGGCTGATGAGACCAATACTAAACAGCAAGAAGAGCTTTGAAAGTCGGGTTTTGCGGTTACTCAACGTTGCTGAACAACACACACACACACACACACACACACACACACACACACACACACACACATATATATATGTGTGTGTGTTTGTGTGTGTATTATTCAGTTCATTTAAACCGGACTCAGGAATAATTCCGTCTGGACAATAAAATCATTCAACTATGAACACTTAAATTTTCCTGGTAATAAGAGCTTAATGTAACTGACATCAGAGAGCAATAATTCCTTTAAGAAAAACAAAAACCGATCACATTAGGATTATAAATTTATCTCCACCTTATTATGGGTATTGATATGAATCAATAACACCAAAAATAACAGGAAGAAGTCCTGTTATTTTTGGAGTTATTGATTCATATCAATACCCATAACAAGATGGAAATAAATTTATAATCCTAATGTGACCGGTTTTTGTTGTTCTTAAAGATATATATATATATATATATATATATATATATATATATATATATATATCCAGGATTTTAACTAATATCTATATATACAGGGTGCGACAGAAATATGTCTCACATTTTGGACTGTTAATTGTGTGGTGAAAAGGAACTCACATAAGTTATAACAGTAGCTCCATTTAGCTAGTGACATATCAGTTTGTTTCAGATACGATCAGTTGCACATCATATGTTTGCTATAGAAAGTTTTTTTTTTTTTAAGACTAGTGAAATTGTAATCACAACACTGAGATCTTTACGTGCTTATTTCACGTTAGGGCATAAAAGTGCTTTTCCGGATAGAATTTTCAAAAGTAATATCGATTTTTTTTTATCGATGACCGTTGCGCCTCGCGCTTTGTTTAGAAGTGGTGAAGGTTTGTGTAGTAGCAGTCTCACTTTTTGGATGATCTGATAACAGAAGAATGGAGCAGATGTGTGCCAGAGATTCTCCTGAACAACAATCTTCACCCTTTGAAGTCAGACTTTTTTTCCTTCTTAGTCAATTTCCCTACCAAGGTTGGGAAACACTGTCTGCCTTACTGTTTTACCCAGTTGAGAGGGGAAAAATGGATTCATGGTTTTCTAAAGGGCATTATCACGAAGGAAAAGATAAACAGCCTCGTTCAGGATTTGAACTCGGGTAACCGGTTCCACTTATTTTGACAATAACCCTTTCGCTAAGTGTGTCTCCATGAGGGTTATTATAAAACGTTCGGTAGATAACCATATTTACCAACCCCTTTGCTCGGGCAGGATATGACACAAGGTCAATTTTTTAAGCGGAGTTTAACAGGTTTGAATTCAGAGTTTTCCTTCTCCTAGACTAGTTGCCTCACCAATGCTGGAGAACTCAGTCTGCCCTACTATATAACTATAGCTGGAGGGAGAATAATTGGATTCATAACTTTCCCAAGGGTATTAGTGCTATGTGAAATGCAAGCAGTCTCGTCCAGGATTTGAACTCGTGTCGCCGTGTCCATTTCCAACGACGATAACCATTACACCATAGGCACCTCCGTTCGGTAGATGACAGTCAATTTCTACATGGGACCCTGTCTAGCATCAACGTACCTTGACATTTACTCAGCTTAGCTTATTTTGTTACTAGGCCAGAAGTATGAAGCACCCAGTAGGAATCGAGCTCACTATCAATGGTCTGATAGTCTAGCTCTATAACAATTGCATTACGCAATGCACTCAATTATAGGCGTATCTTGTAGAAAATAGAGTGCACATCTGTGAATAGTGCAATCCTGGGGACTTCAAAGCTAAATGGGTGTCTCCAAATGAAATTTGAAGAGCACCGGCTGTACAGTAATAATTAAATATTTTGGGTGTTTGCCTACACACGGAAATAGTTCATAAACTAATCTCGCGCTGCTCACGAAGTGAATTCGAAACTTAACACATGTAACTTGTAATCGTTTTCGTCTTTATCAACAAAGTTTTGCTCAGTCTAGTGTACAAAACTTCGTTGGTTTGGTTTGGTTGGGTTTTTAGGCATATCAACCATTGCAGGTTACTTAATGCCAAATCCTCTTTATACATATATATTAAATATATAGGATTTGGTTTGGTTGGGTTTTATGGCAGATCAACCATTGTAGGTTATTTAATGCCAAATCCTCTTTATACATATATATTAAATATATAGGATTTGGTTGGGTTGGGTTTTAAGGCATATCAACCACTATAGGTTATTTAATGGCAAATCTTCTTTATATATATATATATATATATATATATAATAAATATATAGGATTTGTTAACTCATTTTGCTGATAACATTTTTAAACGATCCTAAGTTGATTTTTTTGCACATAATTAGTTCCAAGCAAGTATTGCTATTTAACACTTCTCTATTCAATACTATTCATTCATTTCATGGTTTCATGAATAATTCAAATAGAGATCAGTCATTTGTTTAGTCAAAGTTAAATGATAAAACACTTCTATTTCTACCAATTCAATTTAGCATACGTCATTTGTTTGCCCACAGTTTAAATGTCAAGCTTATATCTGACCCTTGATTGGACTCTATCAGGTGCTACCACTCCGGACCAGAGTGGACTTGGGAGCTATGACAGTGAACGGTTACTCTGCATTCCCCAAAGCATCAGTATTGCCGGAGTCTCACTATCAGATTGCTTGATGTCATATCCAGAACACTCGTTGGGAAGGGATCTTATCACCCAGTAGAGAAGCAGTCGATGTATTCTACAGTCTCGGCCAACTGAGCTTACACAAAACTTAGCTACTGTTACTAAGTGGTAACCCATCTAAGTAATAAACAAACTCAAGGTTGCTTGACTTTGGTTGTTGAATGCTGTTATTTACAAAACTCTGGTTAGTCTGGTAAACAAATCCTAGGATGCTAACGGTATCAACTGTTACTAACTGGTTATATATATATATATATATATATTATTAAATTTCGGGTACAGGAACATTTATATAAAGTGATTAGCAAAGACATCATTGGTAATGAAAGAAGGGAAACTCTAATAAAATAATAAAACAAACGAAGGCCCTTTCGTCCGGCGCTTTTCAAGTTTTTATACACCGGAAAATTAGATAAAAACGGGGGTATATATTATATAATTTGGATTGCCAGATACGAGGTGAAAAAAAAAAGAAAAAAAAAACTAAGTCACTCCACTATCTAGCAGTTCCTCCAAAATATTTAAAGTATGATTGTTTAACTGCCTGCATAGAGGGGGGCGATTCATAGAAATATAAATCGCCCCCCCCTCTCTCTCTATATATAGTTTCTTTATTGCCAAAGCCATTTTTGTAGAAGAACAGTAGTGGTACTATTTAATCAATAGCTAGGGGATAAGGAACTTTTCAAAATTCCTACATGTATTAGTCCAAAAGTGAACTCGCTAACGCAACTGGAGTTCGAAACCATTCGCTACTATGCCACATATCTGCACATTAGCCACTTTACTTTGAGGACTTCCTGTCTCATATATATATATATAAGTAAAGTTGGCAACTGAGGTCGAGGCCGACTCGAAGGCTTCATTTTCAATAGTTACTACACCGAGGTGTAGGGGAAGGAGCTACTACTTTCCTACTTGCCCGACTTTACCCTTGATACGTACCTTATAATGCTGAGTGTTAAGCCAGGAGACATCAAGCACCATTTTCTGAGTCTTTGGTATGACTCGACCAGGGATTCATCCCCGGTCAGTTTCATTGGCGAAAACTCTACCTACTTGAAATTTTTGGCCGATATAGATGTTCTATGATCGCATCATCAAGGGTTGCTGACTTTATGTCTAGGCTATCTTAACATACATACATTCTTTATCACCGATATTGAGTACTCTCATTTATGAGTATGGCAAATTATAAATATACGTTTAAATAGGTTTTTGGTACATCCTATTTACCCAACCCCTCCGCTCGGGCAGGATATGACACAAGGTCAATTTTTAAGCGGAGTTTAACAGGTTTGAATTCAGAGTTTCCCTTCTCCTAGACTAGTTGCCTAACCAAGGCTTAAGAACCTAGTCTGTCCTACTATTTACCCATAGCTGGAGGGAGAATAATTGGATTCATACCTTTCCCAAGGGTATTAGTGCTATGTAAAATGCAATGAGTTTCGTCCAGGATTTGAACTCGTGTCGCCGTGTTCATTTCCTACGACGATAACAATTACACCAGCGGGACCTCCAGGTTTTTAGTACATGAAAATTTTATCATTACGAAAAGTAAGGGAATCATGTTTATTTATTAATTAAAACAATAAAAAACAAATTGGAGAGATTCTTTCGTCCGGCGTGTTTTCAACAAATACACCGGAATTTTCCCATTTAATCATTTAAAAGATAAAGATATTAAATCGTTCTATGGGAAGGGGAATTTTGGGAAAAAAAGCAACTCAACTTCCAAGATTCCTACCCAATTCCCTAAACAGACAAAAAAAAAAAAAAAAAAAAAAAAGAAATGTCGAATTGTCTTCTTTGCCAGGACAAGGTCGGGCATTATAGCATAACAGTTATCGCCTCTAAAAAAAGACAAGATGTTGTTTAGACCTAGTCTTGTACAAGACAGAGAAACAGTCACCTGAATAATTTAGTCCTACATATATAATGATCGGCCAAGTGATCGCCAATGGCCGTCTTTTGTACCTGAGAAGGCCTAAAATTCCCCCAACACACTACGATTTCATATCTTTATCTTTTAAACGATTAAACGTGTAAATTCCGACGTATTTATTGAAAACGTGTCGGACGAAAGGGTCCCTCCAATTTATTTTTTATTATTTAATTGAAACATAAATATGATTCCTTACTTTTCGTAATCTAACCGGACATTGACATAATGATTAGAGTATTCACCAATGGCCCGGGAGACCTGGGTTCAATCACAGATCGAATCATACCAAAGACTCAAAAAATGGTACTTGATGCTACCTTGCTTAACACTCAGCAGTATAAGGAAAGGATCAAGGGTAAAGTGGAACAATCCAGGGAAAGGAGTAGCACCCTTCCCTACACCTTGGTGTAGTAGCTATCGAAAAGGGAGCCTTCGGGTCACCCTCGACTACGGTCGCTAACTTTATTTACTTTACTTATATATATATATATATGTATGTATATATACCAACCTCTTCGTTCGAGCAGGATGTGAAACAAGATCAATTTTAAGTGGAGTTTAACAGGTTCCAATTCAGAGTTTTTCTTCTCCAAATTAGGTTCCATACAATAATTAAACTGCATTGTTTACCCTACTATTTACTCATTGCTGGAGAGAGAATAACATGATTCATACCTTTCAGAAAGGTATTAGTGCTATGTGAAATGTCTCGTTCAGGATTTGAACTCGAGACGTGGTGTTCATTTCCTACGGCGGTAACCATTACACCACAAGCACCTCAAATATATCAAGCTCTAGATAAAAAAAATGGATATGTAAACAAAATAAAATAAAATAAAACAGTTTATTTAGGGCATACTATTTTGCAAATACACTCGGGAAGTGGCCTGCTCCTAACTTTATTGGTGGTGGGACGACAGCATTCTTGGATATAAAGTGAATTCGATTTTGAAAAAGAAAGCATATTGCATGTCTGATGATTGGGTACAGTTCGTGAAACTGAGTGGGACGTGTTTGTAAAAGAAATCTGCTTTTATCGATGATTTTAAAGGATTTTAAGATTTTAAAACACACACACACACACACACACACACACACACACATATATATATATATATTGTATAAACGTTTACACATTTTAAAATTCAGTAAAATACAATATAAAAAGAGATTTAATGTACATAAAAATAAAGATTTAATGAAATCAGTTTTTCATCGACGATTTTGTAGGATTTAAATATTTATAAACTTTTACGTTACACCATCTCTTGGTGTTGAGTTCTGTAATAAAAATAATTACCCAATTGTTTTTTAATCCTAAGTTTCTGCCTCTTTGTCTGTCTCTCTGTCTCTCTCTATATATATATGAAATTATGCCGTACTTGTCATAAGTATTTGAACAGATACATATTTTGCTCCTTAGTAGCTTAGGTTTGGGAGATAAAAATATGACAAAGATAAATAGATAGTTAGATATCAACTGAGCGATTAGCAAACTGAGATAGATAGATAGATAGATAGATAGATAGATACTTGGTATCGAGTACTGTAACCAAAATTCTAAATATGAGTATAAACACACACATATATATATATATTCGTATATATATATATATATATATATATATATATATATATATATATATATATATATGTTTCTATTAGTATATATATATATATATATATATATATATATATATATTGTCATCCACAGACAGACTGTTTCGTTCTATCAGAACTCTTCAGTGTGGCTAGACACGTAGGACGCTCGAAGCCGGGATCGAAACCCATCCAACTTTACGTTAGACTAAGTGTATATATATATATATATATATACACACAAAAACACACTCACTTCCTCTCTCTCTCTCTCTCTCTCTCTCTCTCTCTCTCTCTCTCTCTCTCTCTCATACACACACAGACACATACATAGTCCTACTTTCTCGCACACTCATATATATACATACACAGATACAATCACTCATCCATATACATCCACAAACGTATATATATTGTCATACTCCATTATATATATATATATATATATATATGGTTTTGATTGATAATTATTATTAGTGTTTTTTATGTAATAGACCATGACAACTGTTTCATGTTTAATGTAGTCATTCAAATGAGTGTTTGCCAGTGGTCCGGGAGACCTGTGTTCAATCCCAGATTGAGTCATAACAAAGACTTTAAAAATGGTACTTGATACCTCTTTGCTTAACACTCAGCAATATAAGGTACGTATCAAGGGTAAAGTGGAACAATCTAAGGAAAGGAGTAACGTCCTCCCCTACACCTCGGTGTAGTAGCTATTGAAAAGGAGCCTTTTGGTGGCCCTCAGTTACGGCCGCCAACTTTACTACTTTTTTTTAAATGGTTGTTTTATGATCAGACTAATTATTTATATTGCTTTCCACGTGTGGTGCTGAACATGAAGCTCTCAGTAGTATGCAAAGATTATCAAATATTTTCTTCGAAACATTGGGATCGTAAGAAAATATTTATATATGCCTATTCGTCGAATAGATATGGTACGTTACTGGTCCATTTTCCTCACATCTTTCGTCGGATATCAAATCTTAGAAAAAAAAATCTTAAAATGTCTTTTAAAAACTTTTCTTCACTAATTTTTTCACCTGACGATGGGCTAAGGTCGAAACTATTTGGGAGCAATCAAAAATTATAAATCAATCAGTTGATCTATCTATCTGTCTATCTATCTATTGACGCATTACAATCATGCAAATTCTATTTTCTTTCACTTGGCCTTACTGTCTAGAGAGCTAAGCTCAGTAAATATCAATATATCCGTTCTGGGTCAGCGTCTTCCCCAAAGGAATTACGCGTATCCCAGTCACTGCAACAGTCGATGATTAAGCCCAACTAGAAAAAACAAAATAAAATGCTTGTGTGTGTGTGTGTGTGTGAGAGAGAGAGAGAGAGAGAGAGAGAGAGAGATTCCTGTAAATCAACAGACAGAGAGATATGATGGTGTTTTTCATCAAATATGCGCATATGATTAATAAGCATCATTTTAACAACACCCCCTCAGATGTAAAAACGACCCTTTACATTCGAACCCCCAGACTATTAATGCAGGAGGTCTGAAATGATAAGCAGACGCAGACACATTTACAAACATCATTTAAGTTTGTTAACTCCAGATTAAAAACAAAATAAAAATAAATAGATTAATAAATAAATTGCATAAAATAAACGGATTATAATAGCCACGACTAGATACATAGAAAAAGTGCTAATAAGCACATTTCAATAATAACTGCAACAGGCTACAGACTTATTGATCAATCTCTCTCTCTATATATATATGTGTGTGTGCGTGTGTGTGTGTGTGTGTGTCCTTAGAAGTTTGTATCCGTAAAATAATGTGTATTATGTTCCTATGTGGTCATTTACACGCATGCGTGTAAGTAAGGCTTTTCCTCCCTCATGTACGCATGCGCATTTGTCTTCCCCGTCATCGTAGATTTACCTTAATCATTATACCTATTTGTTATCGATTATTACTTATCTGCCTTGAAAACAAATTCGTGTCACTTCGGGCAGAGCCTAGACAGACTAGGTCAAAGTGACTCTCTCTTTCTCTTTCTCACGTCTGTCTCTTCAGGCTTCCAACCATTATCATTTTTGAGAAAAATTATTCTCATATGTAAGACTTTGGCCTTTTTCAAACTGAGATAAAAGAAAGCTGGTAGGTCGCGCTGACCTAGTAGTAACCTCGTGTAGACAGGTAGCTCCTTGCGTAGTATCATCATCATCATCATCATCATCATATCGCGCTGGTAGCACGGATATCCCTGACCCTCTCTCGCCACTCCTCCCTATCGTTCATCGCTCTAGGTAGGTCTTCAGGACAACATCCTGTATCCTCACATAGCTGCTGGACTAGCAAACCTTCACGAGTTCGAGTCTCATTGGGGGCTCCATTCATAAAGCCTTTTGCCACATCTGAGCAAAATACTTAGTAAATTAATACTGCAGTTTGAGATTGTTTTCACATATATTTACCAAGAATACGCGACTGGATTCCTTTTAAGGAGAAAGATTCCCAACCCAACGAAGAGGATATTCCGGGTATGATATAAAACTACATCCGGTGGTGAAGCTCTTGTTTTGAAGCTCTGGGACTTTGGGATGACTCTTTCATTGCCATTACTCCCAGGTCCACTCTGACTCAGTTAGGGTCCATCTCTGGGTCAAATAGATCCGTTTGGGATAATGTTGATAGAGATTTTGAACTATATTAATACCTTAGCTCTTAAAACAATGATATTGCAAATAAGCATGGCGTGTTTAAAAGGAACATTAGCTCTATTAGTTATTTCGAAACATAGTACTGCTGGCCAATTATAAGTATTAGCTAGGAATGCTTGACAGCCTATAACTGTGCAAATTATTTTATATCGTACATAGAAGCTATAATTGTTTATGAATGATTATCAGCCCAGACCGCTGGGGCTGTAGAATACACCGTCTGCATCTCTGCTGAGAGGTGAGACCACCTTAACGAGTGTCCTGGATATATGACACTAAACAATCTGAGGGTGAGGTTCCATTAATGGTGAAACTTTGGGGAATGCAGAATACCCCTTCATTGTCATCACTCCCTGGCCCGGTGTGGTAGCATCTGATAGGGTCTTCTCTATGGGTCGAATAGAATTTTTTGACATTTAAACTGTGTGAAAACAAATAGAATTGTCAAAAATAGAACTGTCTGATCATTTAACCACGTGTTAATAAATGACTGATGTTTAATTGAATTGTTAATGATACATAGCAATACTTGGAACCATTTATCTTTGTTGACTTATGCTAAATTGAATTGTTAGAATAGAACTATTTAACTGTGTGTATATACAAAATGTCTTTACAAATCAAATATTTTATGAAAATTAATTTTTTATTTATTTATTGCGGACTTTTTGTCCTAATTTGGTAGGGTTTTTTTTGTTGTTTCTTCTTTCACTACGTTTCGGCCAAATTTCATCTTCGGCCTTCTTCAGGTGATTTACCGCGACCAAATTTAACCTCTGGCTTTCTTCAGGTGATTTACCGCGACCTCATATAGGAATGCTGTTTCTTGCAACCGTATCCCCAGTAATTACTGCCTTCCATAGTTGTTGTCTATCGCAACATGTTTTTGACCAAGTAAACTTCTGGCCGACTTGGGTAGGATTTGAAACTGCTATCTTCTGACAATGCTCACCTGGAACCGTAGATACTTAACGCCTCTATCCGCTGCACCACGGGCCCCGAAGGGCGATCAAGGATGGATTCTTTGGTCTTATAAATCCAATTATTTGTTCTCCTTATCTGGTCTTCCATAGTCGGGTCCGTACCGAATTTGTAATTGTCTTTAATTGGAATCATTTTAAGATGAGGCTTCTTAATCTGAGAATTATTTTTTTTTATTTATTGCGGATTTTTGTTCTCATCTTGGTAGTTTTGTTTCCATATATATTTTATATATATATATATATATATATATATATATATATATATATGTAAAAACAGGATTTGGCATTAAATAAACCAATAATGGTTGATATGCCATGAAACCAAAGCAAACGAATGATTATGACTTCAGTTGCATCCTCATCATCGACTTAAATTAGATGGTTTCATTAAGATATTAATTATCTGGTATGTTTGGGCCCAGTTGGCTGTTGCTGCAGATCAAGCCGACTGCGTCTCCGCAGAGAGGTAAGACCTCACGCCCATAATGAGTGTTCATGATTTGACACTAACATATCGTATGGCAAGGCTCTAGTTCTGGAGCTTTAGAAAATGTATTGTATCCCTTCTTTGCCATTACTCCCAGGTCCACTCTGATTCGAAGTGGTAGTACCTTTTAAAGTCTCATCTCGAGGCCAAAGAGAGCTGTTTAACTACTTGACTCATGTTAAATTGAATTGTTAGTGTTACATAGCAATATTTGAAACAATTTAATTGTGTGCAAACAATGGATTAATACTAAACAGAATTATTCGTGTTTGAGACCGTTTTACTGTGTACAAAAATTGAATTATTTGTATTACATAGCAATACTTGGAACCATTTAACTGTGTGCAAATAAATGAATAATGTTGAATAGAATTATTAGTGTTACATAGCAATACTTGAAACCATTGAACTGTGTGCAAATAAATGAGTGATGTTGAATAGAATTATTAGTGTTAGATAGCAATACGTGAAACCATTTAACTGTGTGCAAATAAATGAGTAATGTTGAATAGTATTATTAGTGTTAGATAGCAATACTTGAAACCATTTATCTGTGTGCAAATAAATGAGTAATGTTGAATAGAATTATTAGTGTTAGATAGCAATACTTGAAACCATTTAACTGTGTGCAAATAAATGAGTAATGTTAAATAGAATTATTAGTGTTAGATAGCAATACTTGAAACCATTTATCTGTGTGCAAATAAAATGAGTAATGTTGAATAGAATTATTAGTGTTAGATAGCTGTGCTTGAACCTATCATTTAACTTTATGGAAACAAATGAATAATGTTAAATAGAATTATTAGTGTTGGATTGGAATACTTGGAACGATTTAACTATGTATTAATAAATGAATAGGGATGAATAGATTTATTAATGTTAGATTGGAATACTTGAAACCATAAAGTGTGTGCAATGAAATTGTGACACTATGTGGTTGGTCCGCTAAGCAGAAGATCCCTTTGTCTATTTTGGCGCGAAACCAAACAAAGGGCTTAGAATCGAGATCTTCGACGCGACCGGAAGTGGGCAAGGGAACGCCAGTCAGAGTGTTGGTAAAAGGAACCGAGAGAAGGCAGTTGGCGAAGGGTGACGCAGAAGGGCAGTCAACAACGGACAGCAGAAGAGACAAGTCGGGTGAGATAGGAAGACAGACAAGATGAGTTCGCAATCCGGAGTCGACAACGGCCAGAAGAAGGAAGCAGTGAGGGAAGGCCAGCCAGGATGAGTTGGCATTCGTTGTAGCTTTGTAGAAATTTCACTAGAAATACACGCTAGCGTTAGTCTACAGATGTACAGGCAATGCAGTGTTACAGAACACCCCTTCTTGCAATTTGAGTTGACCTAAGCCCTTATTGTTCGTTTGTTCTTTGTTCTTTTTTAAGAATGCTGCGAGCTGTATTGAACAAGTCCTGGAGGCAAAAGCCCACAAATCAGCTGCTGTACGGCAACTTACCGCCCATCACGAAAACTATCCAAGCGAGGTGAACTAGATATGCGGGACACTGCTAGAGAAGTAAAGACGAGCTCATAAGCGATGTGCTCCTATGGACCCTTTCACATGAACGAGCAAATGTAGAACGACCAGCTAGAACCTATATACAACAGCTCTGTGCCGATACAGGATGTAGCCTGGAAGACCTCTCGGCAGCGATGGACGATAGAGACGAGTGGCGGGAGAAGGTCAGGGAGATCCGTGCTTGCAGAGTGACATGATGATGATTGTGATGATGACTGTCATTCGGCAAAGATGGCTTTGGCATTTAATAACCCTCTAAGGTTGATATACCATTAAATAAAGAAACCAAACATAGAAATAGTAATAATCTCCTATGTTTGGTTTAGAAAAAAATTAATGTTTCATCAAAAATTGGTTGGTGTGTATTTATTTAGGGCTGATAATATATATATAAGTAAAGTTGGTGACCGCTGTCGAGAACGACCCAAATGCTCCCTTTTCAATAGCTACAAAACAGAGGTGTAGGGAAGGGCGCTACTCCTTTCCCTTGATTGCTCCACTTTACCCTTGATAGTACCTTACGATGCTGTGAGTTAAGCAAGGAGGTATCAAGTACCATTTTTTTTTTAGTCTTTTGTATTACTCGACCTGGCCATTGACAAACACTCTACCCATTAAGCTAATTACTATATATATATATATATACATATATATAAAGAACAATAGGATAGATGCATGAATATTGGTAAAAAAAATATACATACACACGAACATATTCACACTCACGCACTCACTCTCTCTCACACACACACACAAACACACGTGCGAACACACACTTATATATATAAAGAAAGAGAAAGAGATTTAAATAGACATTCTGGTTTATATATCGATACTCTCTCTATATATATATATGTATATATATATATATATATATATATATATATGTCTGTGTGTGTGTGAAGATTTGCTGCGTTTGCTTACTTGTTTGTGGCGTACTTGTTACCAATATATTCTGAGGCTAATGAGCCAATCTTGATAAAACTTTACGTGTGCCATGAACAATGTGTGGATAGGTCGGTTAACCAGCGAGACTGGACGGGTTGCGAATCGGTACTGCCACGTGCCGTAAAGATAGCCCGCCAAGAAAATCAGCGTTCTAAATTGTTAATTTTACATAGGCTGGAACTCACCCAAACGGCAGTAAAATGAAACAAAACTCCCGAGATTTTGAAATATATATACAGTAGATCCTCAGTCGTTGAACATAATTCGTTCTAAAATTAAGTTCGACAATCGATTTGTTCGAAAACTGAAACAATGTTACTCGGGTAGACTCGGCCAGCCATTCAGGCGTGTTCGGTTTGCCTCGGCAGGCATTCACGCGCGTTCCGTTTTCATCGGCTTAACTCGTGTGTTCGAACTTCGAACATTTGTTTGATCACTGGGGTATTTCTTACAGAAATTTTTGGGTTGAACTTTGAATTGTTCGACTTGAGAGTCGTTCGATAACTAAAGTTCCACTCTCACTCGATATCTATATACATAAACATATATGTTACTAAATCCCAGGAGTCTTTGTTTTATATATGTATATATATGTGTGTGTGTGTATATTATCATTCTTTTTGCTTGGTTGCTTGTTACTAATGGAATCCCACGTTAATTGGCCAGTATTGATGAAACGTGACATGTTAACTCAAGATGTGTTTTGATGGTATTACTTTGTTATGGAGATGGATGGCGTAGCTTTCCTCACTTTTGGAGATTCTTGTAGGTTTTTTTTTTACCTCAAAAACTGATCAGGAAGGTGCATTTTATCCATGAATGAAATAGTAATAGTATCCACAGGCGTGGTCAACCTTTGCTTAAAGAGCGGAACTTTTGGGCGGAAAATTACTCAGGAAGAACACAGCCTAACTATAAACGTCTTGGCTAATGGGAAAATCTTGATAAAACCTAGTGTGTGAACCCTCTTGTCCTCAAGAAGTATTTTTAAAAACATCTGAAAGCGGAAAGGAGCGTAGGGTCGCAGTAGATCCCCTGCTGCCGGAGATGCTCGTAATATTTTAACTTAAACGTGATCAAAAATGTCTAATTTGGCCAGAAAGCAAATAAAGTTCCTATGTTGAGAGGCCTCCCTCACACATGCTCGCAAAGAATGCGTTGGTGGGGGCGGTGTGAGATTTTTTTTTTTAAGAAAATTAATAACAGGTCTAATCATTCAAAAAGTAAAGAGAATCAAGTTTTGTATAAAAATATAAGATACATTTATTTTAGTATATTATTTTTATCCGAAGTGCCACGCTGGCTTCATCAGAAAATGTATATATATATATATTGCATAGCGATTTTCTACGCAATTTTCTCTAGCGTGTAATGGCTTCGTAAGAAAAATGTAAATTAAATAAAATTCTATAAATATTAAATTGTGAACGCACTATACCCGGTCGACGTAATATTATTGAAAAATAAAATAACATAATTTATTTATTTCTTAGATTATTTTTAAATTGTTGAGAAATGACGAGAACATGATTTACAGAACATATTACACAACACTGCGCAACAAGAGACAATGCATAAAATCAATTAGCGTTAATTTTACTTAATGATGACAACAATAATTATCATGATAGATAATAATAATAATAATAATGATAATAATAATTGAAAAAACTGTGGAACATGAAAGTAACGATTGTGCCAATTGTGATCGGTGCGTTAGGCACAGTAACTAAAGGATTATTAAAGGGCCTGGAGGACTTGGAAGTTAGCGGACGGGTGGAGACTATCCAAACGACAGCATTGCTGAGGACGGGCAGAATACTGAGACGAGTCCTGGAGACTTGAGGAGACTTGCTGTCACTCAAACTCCAGTAAAAAAATCATCAGCTAATACTGATGGGAAAAACTCTAGAGGAGTAAATAATAATAATAATAATAATAATAATAATAAAAAGAACAACAACAACAGCAAGAATTTTTGCTGTTCCATCGAACAAGCGTGTGAAAATGAAAGAAAATGAAAAGATAAACAGATAATTGGATCTTACTAATAAGCTGAAGACGTTGTACATCATAACAGCGACGATACGAGTCCTGGGAACGGTTCCAAAAGGCTTCAGAAAGAGACAGTGGGAGTGGAGTTCAGAGGATGAATCGAAACCATCCAGAAAACACCACTGATAATCAAAGAGAATACTGTGGAGACAACAGTATACCTGAAGAGATTTGCTGTCATTCAGACTTCAGTAAAAAACAAAAACAAAATAAAACAAAGCAAAACAAAACAAAAAAAAACACCTGTTAAAACTGTTGTAGTCACACACTTAAAAAAGTGCACAGAATCGCCTCGTCAGTGATGTTCTTGGGGTCATTACAAGTTTCGGGTTTCCAACATCATACTTGCTCTCCCAAGTGACCCTACCGAAACTATTGTTCCAGCCGGCGATCCTGCAGTAAAAATACGCCCAGCATGCAAAATCACACAGTTAACACCTCAAAAGAAAAAAATCTAAATGCTACTGCTAATGAGTTTTTAAAAATGGTATTGGCCAATGAGAAACGACTTACGTCACTTCCCTCCCAGTCGCGGCGTATTATAAAGGTAAACATACTGCAAACCGTCTTTATTCTATATCTTGTATGAGTACACTCGCTTGCACTGAGCTAGGTTTGGATCAAGATAACAGGTAATATAATATAATATAATTAAAACTAATGAGAAAAACTTGCCAGGAGTGACATGATAACAGCCGCACAAAACAACGCCATAAGGACGAACTAAGTTAAAACGAAAATAGATAAGACGCAACTGAATAGCAAGTGTAAATATAGATAGAGACTGAACGATTAATCATATTAGTGAATGCAGCAAAGTAGGAGACACGAGTGAGTGGGAAAGGTTATCCACTGGGAATTGTGCAAAAATTAAAATTTGACTCTACTACGAAATGGTATATTCACAAACCAGAACTCGTCCTGGAAAATGAAACACTCAGAATTATTAGGGATTTAGAGATACAAACAGAACGCATAATCTGAGCCAAAAGACCAGATCTCGTGATAATTAACAAAAAAAAAAAAAATTAGAGAACTTGCCGAAGAGTAGACTTTGCCGTCTCAGCGGATCGCAGAGTAAAAATCAAAGAAAACGAAAAGAGAGATAAGTACTTGGATCTTGTCCGATAACAAAGAAAACTGAGGAACACGTGGATGTCAGTGATACCAACTGTAATTGGCACACTCGGAACGGTCTCTAAAGGTTTGGAAATGGGACTGGAAGCGATGGAAATCGGAGGACATAGCGAGCCTATCCAAACTACAGCATCATTAAGATCGGCAAGAATACTGAGAAGAGTCCTAGAGACCTGAGGAAACTTGCTGTCAGTTAGATTTTGGTGAAAAATCACCAGCTCACGCTCGTGCGAAAAACCTTCAAAGAGCATAATAATAATAATTATAAGAAGTGGGAAGAATTTGTCCGAGAAACAACCAAAAGGTTCGATGTAGAGTTAGCAAATTTGGCATGTGTAATTATTTGACCAAATGGATTCCGTTAATGTAAAAAATATTCCATATCCGAAAAGTTCTTTAAAAACAATTTTCAGTAGGAAACAACATTGCATGAAGACATAAAGATTTTTATACAATTCAAAATCCTAAATAAAAAAGAAGAAAATCACATTTCCATTCAACAAAGCCCCTGTAATTAGGTAAGAGTTCCTGAAGCTGGAGATAAAAACTAATTTCATTGTGGTATTATTTACTTAGGTCTCACGTTGGACAAAAAACAAAAATATTTAAAATAATAAATCATTTTAATTAATTTTTAACTCATATTAATCACAAAATTCTATGAAAATTTCATAGGATAAAATCAACTTCAATTTTTTATTTAAAAAAATATGAAAATCTTTTTTTTTCTTTTGTATCGTAAGTTTATCTTTAATGCAACAATTGACTTTTGATGTACATTTTGAATTAGCAGCTAAGATTGTAAACTAACCATCTACCTTCCAAGTCTCAACTTCTTACTTAGAGGAGACATATATATATATATATATATATAGTAAGAGAGAGAGAGAACGAGAGAGAAAACGAGAGTAATATATTTACTGTCCAAAAATGATGAGATTATTTAGTATCAGAGAGGAATAAGATAACACACACGCACACACACAAATGTATATATATATATATATATATCATGAAACGGAAAATATAGTTGGAACCATATTTTTTCGAATATATATATGCATATATATTTAAATAAACCTTGGATCATCTATCTATCAATATCTTTCTCTCACTCTCTCTCCGAATATATATATATTCTAACACACACACACACACACACACACACACACACACACACACACACACACACACACACACACACTTATATATATATATATATATATATGCATGTGTGCGTGTGTGTGTGTGTTAGAACAACAAGAACGAAAGTCAGGTTTTCAGATGAATATGGAAAAGAGTCCTAGATAGTTTGAAATTAAAACAGAGATGGAATAAAACCTAAAAAGTTCAAATATTCACACTTAGAAGCTGTAATTAAAATTTTCACCTGATATTAACTAGGATCGTCAATCTACGCCCAAGTAATTTAAAGAAAAGCATAAAACAGAATTGAATATAACACTACGAGTGAAGATCCAACAATGAAAGTCTCAAAATAGAATAATAACCGCTGAGTTTATTATTTAAGTTATCTAGAGACAAGTGGTACAGTAGGAACTTATTTTGGTGTTTGCATTTCGAGATTAGTTCTGATCTTTAATCTAGAAATTTACTAATATCCGTAAATTGTAGAAAACTTAGTTGTTCGTCAAGATTCGGCTTTACTTTTCCAAGAATGGGATCTTTAACCTTGATATGGTAACCTGTCTGGGAGAAGGAAAATTCTGAATTCATACCCGTTAAACTCCGCTTAAAATGACACTCTCACACCCTGCTCGCGCAAAGCAGTTGGTAAATACATGTCCTTAGGTTATATGTACAGGTCTGTCTTAACGTTATCATTGCCCCAGCCACAAGCAAGGCAGTGCACTGAGATTCATACTATACAACCACTCACGGAATAGCGAGCGTGCCCATACGTCTCTCTCTCTCTCTCTCTCTATATATATATATATATGTGTGTGTGTGTGTGTATACGAATCCCTCTCTCTCTCTATATATATATATATATATATGTGTGTGTGTGTGTGTGTATACGAATCTCTCTCTCTCTCTCTCTCTCGTCCTTACTCTTTATACTAAAATTTTTATAATTTTCTACACTTAATAAACATTCCATAATCCGTCTTTACCAATGTCAGCCTTCTTCTTTATCTATCTATCTATCTATCTAGTATATATAAACGATGAAGTCAAATTATTCTGAATAAGGGATTTTGTCCTTTTTCTGCACCAGTCTGACCAAATTAAGAGACAAACTGAAAAATTTGGGTCTCTGATAGTGTTGTGGTTTGATTTGTGGTTAAGTTTCAGTTAAAATCTCATACGCCCTGACGAAAGACTAAAAACCGAAATGAAGACCTATTTTTCATTTTTGTACTTTTTCACACACATACACACACACACACACTGATAGATAGATAGATAGATAGATACTGTTTTAGACGTAAATCGGCTCATGAAGGTTTAGATGGATAGATATGACCAAACTGGGATAAATAGATAGATACAGTCATTGACTGATTCGTTGATGAATATGAAAAGTGAATACACGTGAGTTGGATTTTGACTGGTAGATAGATAAATATGAACCGTCAATCCATATTTGTGGATCGATAGATTGATAAATATGAACCGTCAATCCATATTTGTGGATCGATAGATAGATAAATATGAACCGTCAATCCATATTTGTGGATCGATAGATAGATAAATATGAACCGTCAATCCATATTTGTGGATCGATAGATAGATAAATATGAACCGTCAATCCATATTTGTGGATCGATAGATAGGTAAATATGAACCGTCAATCCATATTTGTGGATCGATAGATAGATAAATAGATACAGACAATTAACATGTACATATAAATGAAATAGATCGCTAAAAAGTCGATACACACACGTGTATATCAGTAAAGGCAGATACATATGAACAATCAATACACATGTCTGTATATCAATAACGATATATATATATATATATATATATATATATATATATATATATATATATCGGGAGAGACAGACAGATAGGCAGATAGATATTCGCCTGTGAATTTAAATAATTTTTTTAAAAATTTAAATTTTCTATTTTTCATTTTTCATCTTTTAAATACGAACTGTAATTCCACATTTGCTGTTCTACAACTTCGAGAAAAACATGTAAAAAGTCATCTGACGAGACGGAGAGTATAGTAATATTCTCCTCTGAAATAAATTTATGATGACGGCTTAACCAAATTTGAGTTTCCCTCCGACTACACTATATATATATATATAGTCATCCACAGACAGATCTGTTTCGTTCTATCAGAACTCATCAGTGTGGCTCGACAGTATCTTTCCGTTGCTGGGATCGAAACCCGGTTGACTCAAACGTCAAACCAAAGCTTCTAACCATTCAGCCACGATACACACAGAGATAGATTGATAGATACAAAGATAGATATGAACAGTCAATACACCAAGGTATATCAATAAAGACAGATATCAACTGTCAATGAAAATTTATGTATATACGAAAGATAGATACCTATGTTTATATAACATTCGATACACATATACGAGGATCATTAAATAAGTTTCCAGACTTTTATTGATAGTACTGTAGTGGAAGGGGAAATCTGTATTTTGGTTTGGCGCGCAATTTAATTCGACACTTAATTTCACCCAATCAGGATGACCTATCCTATTCACCCCGGACCTTTCATTTCCGGTCAACGAATCGGGTAAGCTGCCAAACCCAGTCTCTTTGGCTGGAGAACGCCGACCAGTGCAGACGTCACATTGGCCGTTCTTCAATAGCGATGCTTTTTAGCTGGACAATGCCGCCCAGTGCAGACATCTCACTGCGGCTCTAGAATAGCAACGGCAACATGGACAAACGAGGGAACTCATCTAATTTATGGATTCCTTACAAGGAATCCTAGTTGAATATAAATTAGATGCATTCAACATGACTCGCACAGGCACAACTTTGTCACCCCAAAATTGGCTATGTCGATCTGAGCGTAATCCAGCTCTCGACACGCATGGAGATAACGCCTACTCTCCCCAAATACCAGACACGAAACTCACGGTGACATCCAAAGTTCAATTCCTACAACTGCAACATGTCTTTCGTCAAAAATGCAAAAAACACAATCCCTCACACGTCCAACGACACACGCTGCCATCTCAACTTCTCTTGACTCAATTACGTCTCAATACTCACAACCCTTCACGAGTCTTGCAGCACCAAAAGCAAACCCAATATTCCATGCTGCAAATAAAAACCTTATTCCAAAAACACCTTTCGACTATCGCCATCTTACTTCTTCATCAACCTCCTTTTATTTCTTAACAACTATTAGCGAGGGACCTTACAAACGCAGCGAGGAAACAACACAACGTAAACACACATACGTTACACCCATCTTCCTCGCTACTAACAAACCAACTTCCCCCTCGCTACCATTCTACAAAAATCCTCGTACAGTACACACATGAAACACTAATCCCTTTCGAAGTAATCTCCTCCGTTTGCAATGCATTTTCTGTACCGTTCCAACAACTTCTGGAACTGCGAATGAAAGTCCTCTTGTGTCATCGTGTCAATGACCTTCGTCACAGCCTCTTTCATCTCCTCACAATTGTCTCATAACGACAACCTCTGAGCTTAGGGAATAACCAAAAGTCACAGGGAGCACGGTCTGCACTATAGGGAAGCTAAGGAACTGTCTTGATGCCCATCTTGGTCAAATAGTCAGTGACAAGGATGGAGTTGTGGACTGGTGCAATGTCCTGGTGGAAACGCCACTGACCCGATTTGAAGAGTGCTGGCCTCTTCCCTAGGAATCTCTTCCTGAATTCCCTTAAAACCTCAACATAGTAACCGTAACCCTAACCGTTTGGCCAATCAACTCTGGTCTACCGACTTCCTTACTCCTCCCTCACCTCTCATCATCCCTCACAGACTGCCTGCCTTCCTTGAATCTCTTATGCCACTCAAAAACTGACGCTCGATTCATGGAAGATGCTCTAAAAGAAATCTGAAGCATTCCATACGTTTCTGTGGCATTTTTTCCAAGTTCAAAACAGAATTTTATTGCATATCGTTCTTCTAATGTGTCCTCACGTCGTAAATTGCATTTTAGAAATTCACCAGCTGTGACAATCAGGCTTTAGCAGGGTGTATTTCAATTGCTGCTGTAGCGGTTGATTTGAACCTGAAATCATAAAAATCAGTCAGTCATCTCATAAGATGTATAGCAATAACATTGTGAATTATCAAGAGTCTATGACAATTTTAAATGCCTGTACAAAAAAAAAAGTCTGGAAACTTACTGAATTCACTACGTATATCAATAAAGAAATAAATAGAAATACATGCTAAGAGAAATGTCCTATGGGAGTCAACAAAACGATTATATATACCAACCACCCGGCACGAGCAGGATGGGATTTAAGGTCAATTTATTAGTTAATTCTAACAGGTTTGAAATTAGAGTTTTCTTTTTTTTAGACTGGTTGCCATAACAAGGTTAAAGAGCACTGTCTATCCTACGGAAGGGAGGATAATTAAATTCATACCTTTCCCATCGGTATTAGCACTATGTGTAATGTAAACAGATTTGTCCAGGATTTGAACTCGCATCACCGCCTTCCCAGGTCACGTCATACCAAAGACTTTAAAAATGGTACTTGATACCCCCTTGCTTAACACTCAGCAATATTAGATACGTATCAAGGGTATAGCGGAGCAATCCAGGGAAAGGAGTGATGCCCTCCCCTACACCTTGGTGTAGTAGCTATTGAAAAGGGAGCCCTCTGGTCACCCTCGATTACGGTCGCCAACAACTTATATATATATATACATGCAGAAAAGGGGAGAGGTTAACAATACTCAGTCCTCGTTGATTCATCTGATACGTAAATCTACCGACTTAATTCATCTGTGTTTTATCGCTTCCGAACAGATTCAATCAATTTGGCATCAGTGCCCTACTGAGTCACGTCACTCTCCGAACGCGTGAGACGCCGAGTGAATTCCAAAACAGAAGTCAATCGGCGCACACACAGACAAAACGCCCACACAGTATCATCATTTCTTCTTTTTTTTTCCTCTCTCGGACAAGACAGGCACATTCAGATCGGAATAGTAGTTAGCCTGCTTGGAAAAGAAGTCAACAATCTTAATCCTCAAATAGTGTTCCAGTTCACTGACCTTGTGCCATATTTGTTATGAAAGCCTCGGACAGAATGACTCCGTAAAACAGATTAATAAATCAATTGCGGAAGAATCCTTAGCGTAATGGTAGTCGTCGTAGGATACGGAATCGACGACACGTGTTCAAATCCAAGATAAACCAATTTGTGTTTCTCTCTCTCTCTCTCTCTCTCTCTCTCTTTATATATATATATATATATATATGGACAAAGCTGATCGCATTTCACTTTGTGCTAATGCTCTTGGGAAAGGCATGAATCCATTTCTTCTCTTCCTCCAAGCCATGGGTATATAGTAGGGTGAATTGAGGTCTTTAGCCATAGTTGCCAACCAGTCTAGGAGAAGGAAAATTCTGAATTCAACCGACCAGTACTGCACAAAAAATTGACCTTATGTCGTGGAGAAGTTGTTTATATATATATTCCATAAAATAGAGTTTTGCAAGTAATGTTTTAGTTTCTCATATGCAATATAGGTAACTTGCGAGATATGGCGGTTAAAGAGCAAGGCTAACTGAACATAGCTAGTGAATTCGATTCTCACTGGGATTCATTACTTCTCGTCTTGGGCCTAATTAAACTAAATTTAGTAAACAAGTACACTGTAAGAGAACATTTGAAGAGATAACAAGTCTTTATTTCTACATCTAGGATAAAATCAGTCATTTGCTAATATGGTCTTCATCCGACTCTTCACGGTGCTGGAAGGTAAAAGAAGGTCACTTTAAAGTGGGGACCTCACATGAAGTAAGCCCAGTTAAACACAGTTTCATCTGGCTCAGGGCTATTGGTATAGGTGCGATACTCATTCTCCACTCAATTAGTCAGTATTAAATATACCACTTCAATATATATATATATATATATATATATATATATATATATATATATATATATATACTACTTGTTAATAAGCGTTAACCCAATAGTGCAGTCTTCAGTAAACGTAGTCAAGTCTAGCAGAAGGTCACGAATGTAGAATACTCAATAAAGATCGAAATAGTTATCACGCAACATGACTAGAAAGCTCCCAAACAATTACCGGTAAGTTCGATGCTCATAGGGCGCTCCATATTCTTGCCCTTTTGCCAAACTAAGTTAAAATTAATAAATTTCTAGGGGCCCCTCCTGTGGTATCACAGTTTGCTAGTCTCGCAGCTCAACATTTACGGCCTTGGGCACCTCAGGTATTTTCCATTTGAGGAGGGGGTGCCTCAAGCTCACACGTAATGCTCCCTTTAGACGAGAAACAGGTCCTGTCTGGATGGTGGAAATTTCCTTTGAGATGGGCTAATTCATTTTAACCCAAGTCAACATAAGAATATGCTCGGTAATTAGTCGTTGGTTGGTATGTCTTTTAGATCATATCGTATGCGACGGGGGAAGTCGCTGGGGGTGTAGTTGTTAATGTACTGGACTGCAACATCGTAGTAAGCGAGTTCGAACTCCAAATGCGCTACTACGTTCATTTTAGGAGTGATACCAATGGGGAAAGGCATGAACCCCTTTACCCTCCAGATATGGGTTAAATAGTACATGTACTTTTCTACAGGATTTGCTTTGGCATTAAATAACTCCAGAAAGTTGATTTGCCATTAACCCCCCCCAGCAAAGCACGAAGTTAGATAGTATGCATTTATTCAACCCGTCAACCACGGGTAGAATGTGGCACAAGGTTAATTTTTAAGTGGTGTCCAACTGGTATAAATTCAAAGTTTTCTTTCTCATAGATTGGTTGCAATATCTAGAATGAATGAATCCTGTCTGGCCTACTATTTATCCATAATAGAAGAAGAACCGATGTATTCAGTTATATTCAAGCAATTATAAAAAAAACAGAATTTACAAAATTGTTTCACAAGCACAGCCCAGTTGTAAGACTGACGCAACACAAACTTTCTAATTACTATTATCCACGGATTTTCCCCAATGCTAGATATTTTAGCTTGATAAATATTTTCATCACTTAGAGTTGCACAACCTTTGTCTGTACATGGATCTTTACAGGGCTTAAACAAGTGTGGCACAAGGTCACCGTAAAGCAGTCTGTAAAGATCGAACTCTTTATTCTTGCCCCACAGTTGATGTCAAGATATTTCTACATTTGAACTTGTGTCTTTAGTTTCTAAAAGGAAGAAGTGTTCTTCAAGTTGAACATTTTCATTGACCTCAATGAAAAATACTCGATGGTCTAACGTACCGGGTGAGGCGCAATTAATGTAATATGCTGCGTTCGATCCACACTTAAACTTGATGACTTGTATTAAGATAAACCACGTTTCTTATATATATATATATATATATATATATATATATATACGAGGATCATTAAAAAAAGTTTCCAGACTTTTTTCGTATGGGCACTTTTATTGATAGTACACACATGAAACTCTAGTCCACTTCGAAGCAATCTCCTCCGGCTGCAATGCACTTGTTCTACCGTTCCAACAACTTCTGGAAGGCCTCATTGAGGTCCTCTTGTGTGAGCGTGTCAATGACCTTCGTTACAGCCTCTTTCATCTCCTCAATTGTCTCATAACGACAGCCTCTAAGCTGAGGGAATAACCAATAGTCACAGGGAGCAAGGTCTGGACTAGGTAGGCTGAGGAACTGTCTTGATGCCCATCTTGGTTAAATAGTCTGAGACAAGGATGGAGTTGTGGACTGGTGCATTGTCCTGGTGGAAATGCCACTGACCCGATTTGAAGAGTGCTGGCCTCTTCCCTAGGAATCTTGTTCTGAACTCCCTTAAAACCTCAATAGTGTATTCCTTGTTGACTGTCTGTCCAGTGGGAACCCAGTGCATGTAGATCATGCCAGTGCTGTTAAAAAAAAGGGATCATCAAAAGTTTGTGGGTGGATTTGCTCTGTCTGCCCTACTTGAGTCTGGGAGAGCCAGCATGCTTCCACTAGGAACTCTGTCTCTTGGTCTCTGGGTCATAGCAGTAGATCCAACTTTCATTATATGGCATTTTTCCAAGTTTAAAACAGAATTTTATTGCATATCGTTCTTCTAAAGTTCAGATTGCATTTTTGAAATTCACCATCTGTGACAATTAGACTTTAGTAGGGTGTATTCCAATTCCTGCTGTAGTCGTTGATTTGAAGGTGGAATCATGAAAATTAGTCAATCATCTCATAAGATGTATAGCAATAACCTACAACAATTTTAAATGCCTGTACAAAAAAAAAAGTCTGGAAACTTATTGAATTCACCACGTATATATATATATATATATATATATATATATATATATATATATATATACACGAATATAAGAAAAAAATAGATAACTCGAAAAAAAAAAGATATCTCTAAGTGGACCAATTCATTTTGAAATATTTACTTTTTTTCTCTCTTGGGCCGAACAACAACAACAAAAAAAGAATTATTTTTACATATATATATATATATATATATATATATATAGATAGATAGATAGATAGATAGATAGATAGATAGATAGATAAACTTTGGGTTACTGAAAACTTCTCCACACGACCAAGCAAGTAATGACTTGGCGCAATTAAACATACATGTTATTTCACAAAACCACTACACCGTTCAACACACATGGTTTATTAGAAATTCTCACCCACCATTGAAAGATTGATAAAAAAGTATTTATGCCTTTAGTTGGTCCGTGGACTTTTCATCGCATTATTATCATTACTATTATTACCACGTTCTATAGGCTTGAAATTTCGTAACATGAAGAGTACACACACACACACACACACAGGCGCGCGCGCGCGCGCACACACACACACACACACACACAAACAGACATTCACAAATATAGACGTTAGCCAGAGTCACCACTATACAATCTTCTTCTTTTTTTTTTTAGTTTACTCGGTGCCAAACTAAGCTCATATTACTAAATACCGGTATAGAACTATGTAGAAATATCGAACTGTCTCCTGTTCGAAGTGTTCTGACAATATTGAATTTCTTTACCTGTCAAAATATAATTGTGTATAATCGAAACCTTGCTTTCCGAGAGATAGAGAAGAAAATCGGTCAGAAATATTAATTGAATAAAAACGAATATATAAAATAAATAACTAGATAAATAAATAAAACGTTATAAAACAAAGAAAGAAGGAAAACAAATAATTGTTTTGTAAGACAGAAAGAATATATACATTTGTATATATATAGAGACAGAGACAGAGAGAGAGAGAGAGAGAGAGAGAGAGAGAGAGAGAGAGAGAGAGAGAGAAGGAGAGGGGAAAGGAGAAAAGAAAAGTAAAAAAAAAAAAGATGAAAACAGATATGATTGTAGAAGAAAAAGAAAGAAATAACGTAGAAAGAAAGAAAGAAAGAAAGGAGGGAGGGTTAAGAAGAAAGCAAAAAAGAAAAAGAAAGTATGATGGAAGGAAGGAAGGAAGGAAGGAGAAAGAAAGAAAGAAAGAAACAATCCTATAAACTAATGAAGAATAATTGCGTTCATTTAACACTACTTTTTAACATAATCTCCTTCCTTGTCAATACACTTTATACAGTTGTGGATATTAATTATATACTCCTAAGATTAAAAAAAAATCAAGCAGGCGACATTTCCACACTAGAGGGAACCTCTCTGAAACTGGTAGACAGATTCACCTACCTAGGAAGCAGTGTCTCATCAACCGAAAAAGACATCGGCACGCGGCTAACGAAGGCATGGACAGCTATCGATAAGCTATCGATCATATGGAAATCAGACCTGACCGATAAAATGAAACGCAGTTTCTTCCAGGCAGCGGTCGTGTCGATACTGCTGTATGGATGCACCACTTGGACACTAACTAAACGGCTGGAGAAGAAGCTAGACAGCAATTACACAAGAATGTTGTAAAACTGGAAATAAATATACCCCATAAAAAAAAGAAAGAAAATGGTGAAAGGAGAGAAAAAGAGAAGAAAAACAAAAAAGAAAGAATGAAAGATAGAAAAGGATTAAATGAGAGAAAGAAAAAAAGAAAGAAATCAAAAACGAAAAGAAAGAAAGTAAAATAAAAGTGAAAAGAAAGAGAAAATGAAAAAAAAGGAAGGAAAATACAAATTAAAAGAAAGAAAAAATAATGAAATGAAGGTAAAAAAGAAAAAGAAAATAACTATAAATGAAAAAAAAGGCGAAAGAAAAGAAAAAAGAAGGAAAGCAAATACAAAGGAGTAGAAAGAAAGAAAGAAAGAAAGAAAGAAGAGAATCCAGAAGAAAGAAAGAAAATGATGAAATAAAGAACAAAACGAAAGGAAAGTTTGCAAAAACGAAAGAAAAGAAAGAAAAATGTAAAAGAAACGTTTATTTATTGGCACATCAACTTTCACAGGTTATTTAATGCTGAAGTCATCCTTATGTGGGGAGAGCCGATGTACTGTTTAACCCATAAAGTGGTAGAAAAGGGGGGGGTGTTATAATTTCCCAAAGGGCATTAGTTCATAAAGGAGCATAATAGTGCGACCAGAGTTCGAACCCGCTTAGTATGATGTCACAGTTTAGCACATTAGCCATACCGCTACAGGTGCGCCTCGAAAAGAGAAAGAAGAAAAACAAATCAGAATAAAAAGAGGAAAATAAAATGATGAAATAAAGGGAAAAAAGGAAAGGACCTCCCCCAAAAAAACAAAGAAAAGAAAGCAAAAAGAAAGATATGAGCGAAAGAAAGGAAAAAGAAGGAAAGAAAGAAAAGAAAAAAATTTAAATTTGAAAGATCGAAGAAATATATTGAATTCATAAAAAATTAAAAAAAAATAAACGAAAAAACCCGAAAACGCATCAATCAAGACTAGAAAAAATCTAAAAATAGATATTAGCACAATATAGTTATAGTTGATAATCCACTGAAGATCGAAGTTACTACACCATTAAAGCTCTATAATGCTTGCTCATTAACCACAACTTTACTGTTTGGTTTATATTTTGGGAAAAAATATCACTAGTAACATGTGTCCGCATGTCAGAAAAAAAAGTCCCTTGGGCGATGATGGGATATATTAATGACCTCAGTCAAGAACCGGTCATCTGTCTGTCCGGGATAGTTCTGAGTGCGAAGATCTTTAACAAATATATACATTTAATTTCTACATGACTCTTACAAACAAAAATTCATCTAAAAATAAAAATAAATGAAAATAAAACCCCTACTCGACCTCTTTTTTTATATTTTTTAATATATTTTTCTATTTTTTTACCCGCAGCTGTTCTGTGTAAGCGACATCAATCTAGGTCAGACGATTCTAAATAGGCCAACGTCTGACCTAGTTACTGTGCGGCTCTGACCCAGTTCAACAGTTTCGCCCGTTAAGCGATACGCCGGCGTCTGACGACTAATGCGCATGCTCTGTAGGCCAAGGTAGTTTTTTAGGTCAGGTGACCGATTTAACTTTTCCCTGATTGGACGTCGTGGAGAACCTTGGTTCTTTTACTTGGAATCTCTGGCTTTACTGATAAGACCAGTGTGCAGAGACAAGAAAGAGTAATAAGTTAAGACAATAGTTGTAAATTGGATTTGAGTTTTAAATGAATTGCCATTTGCTAATCCATCTAACTTACGAATGAAAAGAAGTAAAGAAAACGATATGAAGGAGAAGAACTGAAGAAAGATATCAAAAACGAAAGAAAAGAGAGAAAAAAGTTGAAAGAAAAGAGAGAAAAAAGTTGAAAGAAAAGAGAAAGTGAAGAAAAGGAAATACGACCTCTCTCTCTCTCTCTCTCTCTCTCTCTCTCTCTCTCTCTCTCTCTCAAAAAAAAAAAAAAAGAAAAAAAAGAAAGTAATTGATTAAATGAATGAAAATAGGAAAGAACAGAAATCAAAAACGAAAAAAAAGAAAGAAGAAATGTGAAAGAAAAAAGGAAAAAGAAAAAAGAAAGCGAAAAAAAGCTAATAGGAATAGAAAGAAAGGAAGAAAATGATGAAAAGAAGGTTAGGAAAGAAAACAAAAACGAAAGAAAAGAAAGAAAATCGGTGAAAAAAAAGGGAAAGAGAGAGGGAAGAAAAGCAAAAATTAAAAAAAGAATGAAAGAAAATGATCAATCGAAAGAAATAAAAAAAAAATCAAACATGAAAGAAAAGAAAGAAAAAAGCTGAATGAAAATATAAAGAGAAGAAAAGGCAAATATGGATGATAAGAAATAAAAAAAAATGATGAAATCAAAAAAAGGAAAGAAAGTAAAAATCAAAGAAAAGAACTAAAAAAAGTGAAAAAAATGAAAAATATTTCTTTGATTTTAATGGTATATCAACCTTCGTGGGTTATTTAATGCGATCCTTCTAAAAGATCAGTAGTGACACTATTTAATCCATTGTTAGGGTGGGGTGGGGGTGGGGAAGAGTATTAGTTCGAAAGTGAGTTTTATAATTCGTCTGGAATTCGAACTCGCTTCTTCCAATGTCAGATTCAAGCACGTTAGCCACAACGACATGGGGACTTCCCCTGCAGACTCACACAAAAGAGAAATAAATAAATGGAAAGAAAGAAAAAAATGATAAAATTATCGAAAAGAGGAAAGGAAAGACATCATAAAAGGGAAAAAAAAATGAAAGACAAAAGGTGAGAGAAAAAAGAAAGTGAATAAAAGTAAATACGAATGAAAGGAAAAAAATTATGAATGACGGAAACAAAAGAAAGTAAAAACGATTGGAACGAAAGAAAAGAAAAAGTGAAGAAAAGCAAAGAAAAAAAGAAAGAAAGAAAGAAAGAAAATGAAAACGAGAGAAACGAAAGAAAAGAAAAAGTGAAGGAAAGAAAAAAAGAAAAAAGAAAGAAAGAAAATAAAAACGAGAGAAACGAAAGAAAAAAAAGGCGAAAGAAAAAAGAAAGTGAAGAAAAGCGAATAAAGAAAGAAAGAAAAAAAAAAGAAAATAATGAAATGTAGGAAAAGAGAGTAGTGAAAAAATCTTCAAGAATAACGCAAGTGAAGAAAATCAGATGAGAAAGAAAGAATGATGAAATGAAGGGAAGCAAAGAAAATAAAAACGAAAGAATAGAAAGAATAAAGGTGAAAGAAACAGAAAGAAAAGAAAAGTCATTATAAAGAAAATGAAAGAAAGAAAATTATAAAATGGAGGAAAGTAAAGAAATCGAGAGCTACATAAAAGAATGAAAAAGTGTGGAAGAAAACGGAAAGAAGAAAAGCAAATACGATTAAAAAGAAGAAAAAAAGAAGAGAGAATGATGAAATGAAAGAAAATTGCAAAAGTAAGAAATGAACAACAAAAGAAAAGAAAGAAAAATGTTAAAAGAAAAGAAAAAGCGATGAAAAGTAAATTTGAATGAAAAGAAATAAAGAAAATGATGAAATAAGGGATTCGAGGAAAGGAAAGAAATCAAATACGAACGAACTGAAAGAAAAAAATGAAAGAAAAGAGATAGTGAAGGAAGGCAAATACGAGAAAGAAAGAAAAAAGAAGATGATAAAAGGAAGGAGAATTGGTAAGGAAAAAAATCAAACCCGAAAGAAAGGCAAGAAAAACGGTGAAAAAAAAATAGAAAGTGAATGAGAGCAAATCCGAACGAAAAGAAAGAAAGAAAATGATGAAATGAAGGAAAAGAAAGAAATCAAAAAAGAAAGAAAAAGTGAAAAAAAGTGACCCCCCCCAAAAAAAAAACAGCCCAAATATGATTGAAAAGAAAGAAAGAAAGCGATGAAATGACGCAAAAGAAAAAAAATCAAATTCAAGAGAATAGAAAGAAAAAAGTTTAAAGAAAAAAAAAAAAAGGAAGAAAAGCAAATACAAATAAAAAGAAAGTCGTTATTTAATAAGCGTTTTACTTAGATATGGCACAAGGCTCTATGCCTGGAGCACTCTGTGAGACTCGAACTCAATCGAGTAAGTTTGCTAGTCTATTTTGCAAATCATTACACCACCAGAAGGAAAAGATTGTTTGGAAATGACCAAGAATACAGAGACTACCAATTGGCGTAAGCAAAAAGAAGAAAAATTGATTTAAGTCTATGTGCCAGAAAACTGTTCACACAGTGAGAGTAGTTTTAATAGGTGTTGATGGAAATATTACTAAAACTGTCTTTTTTCTACTATTTCAATTAATATCCTTGAGAAAAGAACCCATTACAATTGGGATGTGGGTTGAACTGCGTACAAATATCTACAAAGTGTGTTAAAAATACTGAGAATTAAAATATATATTTTTCTTAATTTCAAAATGTAAATGATAACAGAAGTGTATAAAACTAAGTCTCCTTATATGATAGAATTCTAATCTTTACAGGTTTAATGAATCGGTAACAATGATGAAAATTTAAAAAAATGATGAAACCAGACTCAGTAGATTTTTTGCGAAACACAGGATTGTGTAAGTGCAGTACCTTCCATAATCATCACAAATAGCCCCATCATATTTATAAAAAAGTTTCTTTGGTGGAAAATTCATGTGAATTAGTGTGTTGAAGTGTATAGGGAATATTATAAAGATATTGAACCATTCAATTATAGGTCATTTCTTTCTTGTTAAATATAGCTTCATTTTTGATAGTCTTCGTAAATATATATATATATATATATATATATATATATATATATATATATATATGAGAAGAAAATATCAAAGGTTGAAAAAAGGAAGAAGAAAAAATTGTATACAGAAAACCTCATACCTTACTCAAATATATATATATATATATATATATATATATATATATATATATATATATATGCCCAATGTATTTTATATCGGATCAAATGCTCACACAGACACACAAAGACACGTACACACAAGTCTGTGTATATATATACATATATATATGTGTGTGTATGTGTGTGTGTGTATCTAAAGAAACTAACAGGTTGGCTGTTTTGTATTTAATGACATATCAACCCTTGTGGGTTATTTAATACAAAATCTGTTTTTAAATAGATATGTCTATAAGAATTATAAGCGAATAGTTTGTAGGTGAATATTTTTACTTTTAGATGACTTGTTAGAGCGGGAGACAAAGGTTAATCGACAAATTTTGCTTCACAGGTGAAGAAACAGAAAATGAAATATTGCTTCAATTTAATCAATACTAAATTTACATTTGATATAATTATATTATGGAAAATTAACAGAGACACAGACACAGACACACACAGATATACATGAGTTCTATTTTAATCTAAAATATTGACCACAATATTTCATAACATCAACAAAAACAAAAATTAATAAATTACGAAGACTTTGAGAGAGAGAGAGAGAGAGAGAGAGAGAGAGAGTCGAAATTGTCTTCAAAGGGGGATGGTTGACTATGAAAAGAATATTACTTACACTAACCCTACTTTTCACCGCCTCCTTCGAAGTAATCTATTGACCTGCTGTTTGAACATTGGGTAACTGAAAAGGTAGAGGTAAAACTCCGCTTCCGTTCATGCGCACTGAGTTAATCCGAAATTCACACACTCACCCACACGCTTACGAGCGTGTTCGCGCACACACGCACACACACACACACACACACATATATATGGAGAGAGAGAGAGAGAGAGAGAGAGAGAGAGAGAAAGAGAGAGAGAGAGAGCGTGATATTAAAATGTTTAACACTATATTTAAGGGAAGTACCTTTATGATTTGATATCAAACAGTCTCTACCTGTTAACCATCGCCGTTAAAACATTAATGAAATCTTCCCTAGATGTTCACACCAATATCTCTTTTGCTTGACTAATAAAGGTACTCCCATAGAAATGTTATGTGTGCGAATATATATATATATATATATATATAGGGTGATCGAAAAAAACAACTCTACTATGGGAGTACTTTTACAGTATAATGATGGCAGACAGTTTCCACCTGTTCCATATTTTTGTTAACACATTCTTGAAATCTCCAGGGGATCTCCATCATGTCAGTTTTGGTTTTCTAATAGAGATACTCCAGAGAAAAGTTATAAGTATTTTTAGATCACCTGTAGAGATATCTTTGAGAAATATGTATATAAAGATATCTATTCATTAATTAGCACACACAGATCCATGCACACACACACACACACACACACACACACACACACACACACACATATATATATATATATATATATATATATATATATATATATTTTTCACTTACTTGTACATATACATATTTGCATATCTACAGAATCATCTCTGAAGACTTTTTCATTTGCATGAGAATTTATAGATAACACACACACACATGCACATGTGAATTTTATTAATAGTACGTCAGATTTTTATCACTAAAAACATTCGGACTATTGTCTTCCTCTAAATTGTTATAATCTCAACGTTTCGGCCGGTACGTTCATCTGGAGGTTACAGGTTCAATCCTAACTGCAGGTAAATAAGGAATACTTACTTTATCTCAACTCCTGTACCAGATCAGGATTAACAGGATTTGAACAATCTATCTCCGTAGATTAAATAAAGGATTCAGTTTTGAGTTCCCGAGTTCGACATGAAAAACCTGAAGAAGGCCAAAGGACGTATCGGTCAAAACGTTGAACGGGTAACATTAAAAATGAAAACAATTGTCCGAATATTCTCAGATAAAAATTATCAAGCCTAATCTCAGAAATTTAGACAAAAAGTACGTCAGATAATTGAGATCTCACCCTTAGCGGAAATGAAAGTCGACTTAAAGTAATGTTCCGTGGCATGAGCCAAAGATTGATATAAGCATATCGGCTTCATTAACATGTCATCTTCCAATTTGGCACAGGAAGTGAATAGGCATGTCGAGCTCGAGGTAGATGAACAGGAGGAATGACATGTGGCTTTCCAACGAGGCACCCACGTTGATACATAAAGTCTTGGTAGTCTGGACGTGGGAGTCGGAATTAACGGCGTCCATGTCACGCCAAGTTTCATTTCCCGAAGTGCCTGAGTCAATGTCACTTCGAAGGTATATCACAGAGGTATAATGATGCTTTATAGAAATACAAAAGTCAATGTTTGCTCACTTGATGGAGACACAGACTTCTTCCACATTGTAGCTGGAGTTTTGCAAGGAGATACATAAGCACCATATTTGTTCATAATCTGACAAGAATATGCACTTCGAACGTGGATTGATGTAATAAAAGAAAATGTCTTTACGCTAAAAAAGGCCAAAAGTAAACGATATCCTGTATAGAGTATAACATACGCAGACTATGTAGATGATCAAGCGCTTCTTGCAAATACACCTGCCCGGGCCGAATCCCTACTGCGTAGCCTGAAGCAAACAGCAGAAGGGATTAGCCTCTACGTGAATACAAATAAAACAGCATACACGTGTTTTAAGCGAGAAGGAAACATTTTCAATCCAAATGGCAGACCTCTGAAGTTAGTACACAAGTTCACATACGTTGGCAGCAACATCTCATTAACTGAAAGGGATGTTAATATACGCACAGCGCAGGTGTTGGCGGCTATCAATAGATTATCGATCATATGGAAGTCTGATCAATGAGATAAGATAAAATGGCATTTCTGGATGCACTACATGGATGCGAACAAAACGCAGAGAAAAAGCTTGGTGGGAACTAAACAAGAATTGTACGAGCAATACTAAACAGATCCTGGAAGCAGCACCCCACGAAACAACAGCTATACAGCCATTTACCTCCCATCTTAAAAAAAACCCATTAAAATAAGACGAACAAGATATGCGACAAACTGCTGGAGAAGCAAGGATGAACTCATAAGTGACGTTCTTCTATGGACCCCTACATGGCCACTTACCTCCCATCTCTAAAACCATCCAAGTAAGACGAACAAGACATGTGGGACACTGCTGGAGAAGCAAGGATGAACTCATAAGTGACGTTCTTCTATTGACCTCTACACGCGGACGTGTAAGTGTTGGCCGACCAGGAAGTACTTGCTTAAATTAGCTCTGTGTGACCACACAGGAAGTAGTTTGAAATACCTGCCGAGAACGATGTACGATAGGGACGGATTGAAAGTGAGTGTCAGGGAAATCCGTGTAGTCAGCGAGACTTGATGATGATGATGTGTTGTTGAGGTCAACTAGAGATCCCAGAATAGCAAGACCACGACGAAGGGCACTACCAATCCTCTTGGACCATATGGACGAAAACATCTTTTAAGCATATAGTCACTTCTGAGACCGAATAACATCTTCGTCTTCATTTTTTTTCTCAATTAAACATGTAATTCTTTTGTTGAAAATATACTGATTTTTTTATCGAATAACGCTGATAAATATTTTTTTTTTGCTGACTGCCGTCATGGACGACCCCACGGCTCCCTTTTCAACTGCTACTACATAAAGGTGTAGGAGAGGGTACTATTACTTTCCCTCGTTTGCTCCACTTACCCTTGATATGTATCTTATAATGCTGTGTTAAACAATGAGGCATCAAGTACCATTTTAAAAAGCCTTTTATATCACTTGACCTGGCATTGAACCCTGGTCTCCCGTACCATTGGCGAACAATCTAACCCTTATGTCAATGGGCTGGTATATTACTTATATTATAATTCATTAATGATAACTATGGTTTGGTTTGGTAGGGTTTTATGGCATATCAATCATTTTAGGTTGGTTGGTTGGTTGGTTTGGTTTTATGGCATATCAATCATTTTAGGTTGGTTGGTTGGTTGGTTTGATTTTATGGAATATCAATCATTTTAGGTTGGTTGGTTGGTTGGTTTGGTTTTATGGCATATCAATCATTTTAGGTTGGTTGGTTGGTTGGTTAGTTTGATTTTATGGCATATCAATCATTTTAGGTTGGTTGGTTGGTTGGTTTGATTTTATGGCATATCAATCATTTTAGGTTGGTTGGTTGGTTTTATGGCATATCAAATATTTTAGGTTGGTTGGTTGGTTGGTTGGTTTGATTTTATGGCATATCAATCATTTTAGGTTGGTTTGGTTGGTTTGGTTGGTTTGGTTTTATGGCATATCAACACTTGTAGGTTACTTAATGTCACAGTCCTCTTTATACTTATATATTGACTATATATGACTTGTAAGCGAATAGTAGGTAACATTTTTAACAAGTTCATTTGTTTGCACACAATCAAATGTTTTTAAGCATTCTACCCGACATCAATTTATTTACTCACAGTTAAAATTGTTGGTTTGGTTGAGTTTTATGGCATATCAACCTTTGTAGGTTAATTAATGCCAAATTCTTTATACATATATATTGAATATACATGACCTGTAATCTCTTTTTGTAGGTAACATTTAAAAAAAAAGCCTGAGCTCTTTTTTTACACACAGTTAAATGGTTTCAAGTACTGCTATGTAACAGTAACAATTTAACATCAATTTGTTTGCGCATATTTAAATGGATATACGTATATGATTTAAAAGTCAATAGTTCATAGGTAATTTTAGTTTTAAATGTGTTACGACTATTTTGTTGGCACACTAGTAATGCTATTGTTTCTACGAAGTTAAATGCTTTTAATTATTGCTTCCTATCACAAATGTCAAACAGTTCTATTCGACCAATCGAAAGGACCACTCTGAGCCAGAGTGGACCTGGGAGCAATTGCAATCAAAGGGTACTCTACTTTCCCTAAAGCTCTAAGACTGGAACTTCACCATCAGATTGTTTAGTGTCATATCCTAGATACTCGTTGGGTGGGGAGTCTTACTCCTCTGCGGATGTACAGTATTCTACAGCCCTAATCGGCTGGGCTGGTTACTAATAATCTGACGGATCTCTGATAAAATAAAACAGCAATTCTTCTAGTCTGTAGGCATGCCAGTGTAACTATACAGTTGCACCACTGGGACTCTAACGAAATGCCTGGGGGGAAAAAGCTAGATGGGAACGACACAAGGATGCAGCGCACAGTTTTGAACAAACCTTGGAAACGGCACTTTACAAAGCAGCAATTGTACGGCCACTTACCTCCCATCTCACTAACCATCTAAGTAAGACGAGCAAGACATTATGGGCATTGCAGGAGAAAAAGGACAAACTCGTAAGCGACATTCTTCAACGGACTCCTACACAAGGATACACAATTGTTGTTCGACCAGCAAAAAATGATATTCAACAGTTCTGTGTGGACACTGGATGCCGTCTAGAGGAACAACCAAGAACGATAACCGATAGAGTCAAGGGAATCTGAAACATCAGTACGCCTTGATGATGATGATGATAATTTCTTCAGAAGTACTTGAAGGACTTTCTATATACATATGTATATATATATATACACGCTGTTATGATTATTTTTCTCTACAAATGTAACGGTATAGATGATTTGATGTTTTATTGAGACAAAGTTTCCTTTGAAGTGGCAGACTTTTTTTTTCTCCATCATCTGGTTGCTGGCAAATAAAAACAATTTCTCCTGAAGGAAGAAAAAGAAAGTCAAAAAATCTTCACTACAACTTCAAATTTCAAATTATATAAAAATTATTTTTATGAGAGAATAATTAACTTAATAAGGCGTTGGTGAATTTTTGTTGTTGTTGAAATCTATTTCTTTCTTTCTTTCTTTCTTTCTTTCTTTCTTTCTTTTGTCCCTTGTTTTACCTTCATTTTTTCCTTTACTTCTTATACGTCTTTTCTTTTTATTGTCTTTTCTTTCTTTCTTTCTTTCTTTCTTTCTCCTTCATTTTTTCCTTTACTTCTTTTACTTCTATTCTTTTTATTGTTGTATTTTCTTTCTTTCTTTCTTTCTTTCTTTCTTTCTTTCTTTCTCCTTGTTTTTCTTTCATTTTTTCCTTTACTTCTTTTACGTCTCTTTTTATTGTCGTCTTTTCCTTTTCTTTCTTTCTTTCTTTCTTTCTTTCGTTTTCCTTCATTTTTTCCTTTTCTTCTTTTACGTCTCTTTTTATTGTCGTCTCTTCCTTTTCTTTCTTTCTTTCTTTCTTTCTTTTTCCTTCATTTTTTCCTTTACTTCTTTTACGTCTCTTCTTTTTATTGTCGTCTCTTCCTTTTCTTTCTTTCTTTCTTTCTTTCTTTCTTTCTTTTACTCTAACTTTCTCTTCTTTTTCTTTCTTTTGCATTTCTTAGTATTTTCTATTTTTTCCTTTTCCCTTTCTTTTCATTCTATTTCCAACTTTTTAAAAACTTTCTATCCCTTTTCTTTTTTTCCCTGTTTCTTTTTCTTTTTCCTTATTTCCTTCTTTCTTTTCATTTTCTTCCCTTCTCTCTTCGCTTTTTATTCCTTTCCTTTCCTTTCCTTCTTTCTTTCTTTCTTTCTTTCTTTTCCGTCTATTTCTTTTTTTCTCTTTCTTTTATTTTCCCTCTCTCTTCTTCTTTTTTTACTTCTTTGCTTTTCTTTATTTCTCTGCCACAAGCAGAATGTGGTACAACAGCACTTTTTAAGTGGAGTAAAGATGATTGGGATTTAGAGGTCTCCATCTCTTATGTTAGTTGCCTTACCAAGACTAAAGGATCCAGTCTGCCCTATTATCGACCAATACCTGCAACAATGGGAGAAGAATAGATGGATTCGTGCCTTTCTGAAAGGCATTAGTGCAAAATTGAAGGCAAAAAGCCTCGTCTAAAATTTGAATTCAGGTTACCAATTCCGTTTTCTACAAAGATAAACGAGGACAAAGATGTTGGTAATTATAATCTTACTGTAATCTGCGAACAATATTGAACAGGTCCTGGAGGCAACACCCAACAAAGCAGCAGCTGTACGGCCACCTACCACCCATCACGAAAACTATCCAAATTACACGAACCCAACATGCAGGACACTTCTGGGAAAGTAGGGACGTGCTCATAAGTGATGTACTCCTATGGACCCCTTCACATGGCTGAGCAAAAGCTGGGTGACCAGCTCGAATCTACATACAGCAGTTCTGTGAGGATACGGGTGTAGCCCTGAGGACCCGCGGGAAGCGATGAACGAGAGGGAGAGGTGGCGAGAAAGGGTCAGGGATATCCGTGCTGATGACACAAGATGATGATGATAATGTAATCTGCTAAATGACTTTTTGCAATGTGAACCATGAGCTTTCTTTTTCTTTTTTTTTTAAATATATTAATCAATAAAAATTCCAGGCGCTTCCATATTTCCTAAAAAGGCTAGAGTCTACGTAGCGCAGTGGCTAACATGAATGACCCCAGTATTCGTAATTAGCAAGTTCAAATTCGAGTTATATATTCACGTTCACTTTCGGAATAAAAACCAACAGAAAAAGTACTGACCCCACTTAAACCCCCACCCAGCAATGGGTTAAATAGGATCACTTCTGTTCTTTTACAAGGATGACTTTGGTATTAGATAATCCACGAAGGTTGATATGACATGAAACAAAGAAACCTGGACCAACATGAAAATTTATCTCAAAGGTAGATATGAGAACAAGATGAATATTAAAGAGAAATATGGCGATGGAGCGTTACGTCATATTAAAAACAGAGTTACTGAGGTACTTCGACCAATCGAAAACTCACCGGAATAAGCTAATTGAATGTCAGGACTATTTTTAAGAAAATTAACGCTTCATTCATTGTTCCTTACATGATTGCTGCTATTTTATATTCGGATTTTTTATTTTTTGAGAATTTCTACATCTTTGAATTTATATAGATATATATGTGTGTGCATGTGTGTGTAAATTGTATCAAACAAAGGAGGCGTCCGTAGCATAATGATTATCGTTGTAAGAAGTGGATGCAGCAACCTGAGTTCAAATCCTAAACGAGGCTGTTTGCATTTCACATAGCAGTTATACACTTGGGAAATTTATGACGATAACAAATTCCCATCTAGCAATGGGTAAATAGTGGAGCAGACTTGGCTCTTGGTATGGTAACCGGTCTAGGAGAACGAAAACTCTAAATTCAAACCAGTTGTAGACCTGGAGAGGGATGGGCACAATCAGGCTATTCCTCCCACCCAATCCAGGTTTTGGGACTAGTGAAGAATATTATACGAAAAAAGCATGAATGGTAATTTTTTTATTTTAGATTTTCAAGTTTGTGTTATATAATTACGGAATGATTTTTTTATATCAATCTTTTTTCGTTAATTATATTTTTATATTCAGTTTGGGTGGGCTTTGAACTATTCGGCTCTTAGTTCAGGTGCACAGACATTGGTTACAGGTTACGCTCGCGCGCAAAGGATATGAAAATCACAATTGTCGTAATAAACCCAAGGTAGAAACGGGGCTGATGTGTGAATGACGTCGATGGTCCCGAGAATTTGAAGATTTTGAAAAAGAGGCAGTTGGAAGGTTGACTTTGGGCCATGTAGACCGACAAGTGGGTTGTCTGCCATTAAGGCAAAGTTGAGTTCTGACCATGGTGCTGAGAAGTTGAAGTCTGACCACGGAGTTCTGCAGATCTCTACCGACAGAGATTTAAACATTACGGGATATACATCGCGTTTGTGGGGTTAGAAAGTACAGTCATAGTAAGAATTGTCTCTCTCCTGGTGTCGAAGAAGTCCAGAAGTAAATAAACGTTCGTACCTGAACAACGGAGTCGCCTGAGTATTTGTTTCCGCCTGTATTGGTACATGCATTTGTGTTGTGTATTTGAATACGCCTATATTTCCCTGTATTTGAATTTGTAAAATTTACCGTTGGATTGATATAATTATTATTATTATGTGGGTATACAACATTTGTTGTTCATGATATTTATCTTTTTTTTTCCCTCTTGGAAAAAATTATTCTTATCCAACGAAAAGAGGCACACAAAATATCGTTTGGTTTCTTTGTTTAACGGCATATCAACCTTTGTAGGTTATTTAATTCCAAAGCCATTCTCCTAGAAGAACAGTAGTGGTACTATTTAAACCATAGCTGGGAGGATAAGGGGGTTCAATACCTTTCCCAAGGGTATTTGTCCGAAAGTGAACGTAACAGCGCAAGTGAGGTACGAACTCGCTTACTACAATTCCACAGTCCATCGCTTTAACCATTACACCACGAGGACAAAGGATCATTAAAGAGGAAAAAAAAGAAAGGAAAAGAGAAAGAAAGAAAGAAGAAAGACTGAAAGAAAGAAAGAGGAAAATAAAGAAAGGAAAAAAGAAAGAAAAAAAAAGAGAAAAAAGAGGTAAATAAAGAAAGGAAAAAAGAAAGAAATAAAGAAAGAGAAAAAGAAAGAAAGAAAGAAAGAGGAAAAGAAAGAATGAAAGAATGAGGAAAAGAAAGAAAGAGGAAAAGAAAGAAAGTAAAAAGGGAAGAAAGAAAAAAAGAAAGAAAGAAAGAAAGAAAAGAAAGTACAAAAAGAAAAGAAAAAGAAAGAAATGAAAAAGAATAAAGAAAAATAATAGCGAGGAGGAAAGTAAGTAAGGAGAAAAGAAAATAGGAATGAAAAACAAAGAAAAAGAACCGAGAAAAAAGGAAAAGAAAAAAAGAAGAAAAGAAACATAGAAAAAAGAAAGAATGATACTTAAAAGACAAATGGAAAGAAAAAAAGAAAAACAGAAGAAGAGGAAAAGAAGAATAGTAAAGAAAAAAAAAGAAAGAAATGGGACAGAAAGAAGTAAATACAAAGAAGAAAATAAAGACATGAAAAAGAAAAAGAAAAAAGAAAAAAGAAAGAGATAAAGGTATAAGATATTCCCAAAAGAAAAGGAAGAAGGAATAAAAAGGTGGGAAAAGAAAGAAAGAAAAAAAGAAAGAAAGAAAGAAAGAAAATTGGAAAAGGAAACGAAAAAGAAGAAAGAAAGAAGGAAAAAGACAAAGAAAGAAAGAAGGAAAGAAAAAGACTGAGAAAGAAAAAGAAAGAAAGCAAAGAAAGAAGTAAAAGAAAAAAAGAAAGAAAGAAAGAAAGGAAAAAAGAAAGAAAGAAAGAAAATAGAAAAAACGAAAAAAGAAAACAAAGAAAGAACGAAAAAGTGAAAGAAAGAAAGAAAGAAAGAAAATTGGTAAAGGAAAAGAAAAAGAATAAAGAAAGAAGGATAAAGACAAAGAAAGAAAGAAGGAAAGAAAGAAGACAGAGAAAGAAAAAGAAAGAAAGCAGACAACGAAAAGAAGTAAGAGAAAGAAAGAAAGAAAGAAAGAAGAAAATAGAAAGAAAGAAAAAAGAAAACAAAGAAAGAACGAAAAAGTTAAAGAAAGAAAGAAAGAAAGAAAGAAAGAAAGCCATAAATTTAGAAATATATTTAAAAAAAACGTCTGATTTAGTTAATTATTCTCTCATAAAAATCAGTTATTTGGAAACGAAGTTTTAGATAAGATTTTTTGACAACATTTTTTTCTACCTCCAGGAGAAAAAATATCTTATTTGCTAGGAACTTGAAGATGTAACACTGCAGGAAAAAAAAAGTCAGCCACTTCAAAGGAAACTTTGTCTCAATAAAACATCCAACCATCCCGCAAGGGTATACGAGTTCTCGGCAAGAAAGATTCAAGCAAGTCTAGAAATAATCAAACAAATCATATAAAACGGAAAAATAAAATGTATCAAATATGTGTGTGTACATGAATGAACCGATGGAAGACAGGGTTGTCGATCAATGATGGCGTTCAAATAGGTGTTTACAAAAAGGGTGTGGCATCGGGTGCGGTTCGAAGATAGAACTGTGTCCCTCGCGTTTCTATTTCAACTGAATCGATGCCCTTAGGACTACAAATAACTTTGCCGATTGCGTGCATTCGCACAACACAACAAAGGGCTGATATTTGAAAGGGTTCTTTCTCTAGGACAACAATCGATGACACAAAATTTAGATAAAATGGAAGATAGACCTGAAATCGAACCAGCGATATAGCTAGCTCTCTAGCTTTCTGTTCGTCTCTGTCTACCTTTGTTTATTCGTCTCTCTCTCTCTCTCTCTCTCTCTCTCTCTCGCTATATATATGCATGTGGATGTGTGTGTATATATATATATATATATATATGTTTATTTGCATCATTGTATTCATATCTATCTATCAATCTATCTATCTCTCTATCTCACAGCCCAGTCGGTTGGTGCTGTAAAATACACCTAATGCATCTCTATAGAAGGGTAAGGCCCAGTCCAATGCTATGGCACTAAACAATTGGATGGGGAAGCTTCAGTCCCGGAGTTTTGGGAAATGCGTAGTACCTCTTCATCGCCATCAATCCCAGGTCCACTCCGACCAGGAATAGTAGCTCCTGATAAGGTCCTATCTATGGGTCAAATAAAACTGTTTGACATTTAAACTGTGTGCAAACAAGGGACTGTCAAATTGAATTGTTAAAGATGCTAAATTATTTGAAAAAACATTTGACCATTCAACTGTGTGTAAAAAAATGAATCTAACTGTATAATTAGGGATACATAGCAGTACTTGTAACCATTTCACTGTGTGAAAACAAATGATTAATATTAAATAGAATTATTAGTGTTAGATAGCAATACTTGAAACCATTTAACTGTGTGCAAACAAATGATTAATATTAAATAGAATTATTAGTGTTAGATAGCAATACTTGTAAATATTTCACTGAGTGCAAACAAATGATTAATATTAAATAGAATTATTAGTGTTAGATAGCAATACTTGAAACCATTTGACTGTGTGCAAACAAATGATTAATATTAAATAGAATTATTAGTGTTTGCAACAATTGAAACCATTCAAACAATGTAAAAATAATAATTCGTGTGGGCAAACAAATTAGTTCAAACTCATTCAAAAATGAAATTACATCTAAGCTATCAACTTACAAATCATATATGTATATTCTTTTGAATGTGTACAAACAAATGACTGATGTTAAATTGTTACTGTTACACAGTAATACTTGAAATTATTTAACTGTGTGCAAACAAATAATTAGTTATAAATAGAAATATTTGTGTTTGATAGAAACACTTGAAACCATTTAACTGTATACAAAAGAATTAACTTAGGCTTGTGTCTCTACAAAATGTGTTTATATTTAATGTATATGTAAAAACAGGATTTAGCAACAATGGTTAAGGTGCCATAAAACCCAACCCAACCTAACCCAACCCAACCCAACCTATCTATTTCAATCTCTTCATATCTCCTTATATATATATATATATATATATATAAGCACTCTGGGGAAGGAATTAACGGCTGTCACCTGCGTAATGCAAAGGTCTTCAAACGAATTTGGCCCTCCGGGGTCCGATAGCGCAAAATGTAAACAAACAAAAGCTCAAACAAAATGCGTTATAATTCCCAAACTGACGTAGGTCGTCTAATTAGCTGATCGGTAAGATAATACGTCTAGCGTCAAGTAAGGCGGGTTTCGATCCCCACCTTGTCTGCCCAGACTGAAGAGTTATGATACAACAGAACCGTCTGTCTGTGGATGACAATATATATATATATATATATATAAAAACACACACACACGTGTGTGTGTGTATGTGTGTGTGTCTGTAAGCTTAACTCAATTTATATCTATCTGCTTCAGTCTGTTCATATCTAACGATCTATCTCAGTCTGTTTATATCTATCTATCTATTTTAAAGACACATTCTCAATCATACAGAATCTTGTTGGATGCAATCAAAACCTTTTGCAAAAATAAAAACCAGCTATCATTAAAAGTAAACTGATTTGGTTTGGTTTCTTTGTTTAATGGTATATTAACTCTCGTGGGTTATTTAAAGCCAATGCTAGTCTTGTAGAAGAACAAAAGTGGTACTTTTCAACCCATTGCTGGGCAGAGTGTGAATGAAGTAGTTCATATCTTTCCCAAGGACATGATTCCGAAAGCGACAGTGACAAAATTGAGATTTATGTCATACCAGTAAAACTTTTTCCTGGTATCAAATCATAAAGACACATTTAAAAAGTATTTGATAGAAAGAAATCTTATTTTGTTTGTTTAATGGCATATCAACCCTAGTAGGTTATTTATGGTCAAATCCATTCTCCTAGAAGAACAGTAGTGGTACTATTTAACCAATAGCTGGGAGGATAAGGGGGTTCATACCTTTCCCCGAAAGTGAACGTAATAGAGGGACTGAAGTACGAACTCGCTTACTACAATCCCGCAGTCTATCGCTTTAACCATCAAACCACGAGGACATCCCCATTTTGTTTTGGGGAATTATCATTGATTTTGTCAAATATCTTAGCACAATACGAAGTAAATTTGATTTAAAAAAGAATCTAGAAATAGTTTTTTTACCTCGCGAATTTTGGCCCCCGGTCTGATAATGGTGGGAATGTCTGAGAAATTGAATTCCTATTATGACAATATTGACTCACTTGCAGATTTCTGAAGTGCCAACAATATCTATCTATCTATCTATCTATCTATCTAAAATAATGGAAATAAATAATTTCCTATGTATGTATGTATGTATGTATGTATGTATTTGCTTCGGTCTGTTCATATCTCTCTATCTATCTATCTTTTTGCTTCTGTCTGTTCTTATCTATCTATCTATCTATCTATCTATCTATCTATCTATCTCCTTAATAGATCAAGCCGTTTAAGAGAAGAAAGAAGAACTCTAAATTTACATCCTTAGGAATGTTTTTTGGAGAAACTGTGGCAAATTCGAGTACTATTCTTCTGTTATGAGCCCATCTTAAAACTTTAGCTCGTTCTACTCTAGCTTTCACCATAATAAACCAATAAGCTCTGTAGCTAAGCTTTGGCTTTGTTAATAGTTTTCATCGATTCCAACAGACGAACATTATATATATATTCGTATATACACATTTATATATATAGGTTGGAGCCTTGGTGAGGCAACTTGTCTAGGAGAAGGAAAACTCTGAATTCAAACCTTTTAAACTCCGCTTAAAAATTTGCCATTGTGTCATATTCTGCCCAAGTGGAGAGAACGACCAATTTTGAAAATTTTACAAAATCATTATCTTTGGTTTCAAACAAATTTAATTGACGTTACTGTATTCACATTGAATCACCATTTGACAAATCTAAGTTTGAAAAACAAAGTCTTTTACGCAGTGTCTGTTTTCTTTGATGTATTTCTGAAGGCGTTCTTGGAATATGGGCACCACTTTATCATGCATTGCTTTGTCAATTTGAGCAACTTCCACGCGAATAGCATCTTTGAAATAATCCACTGTACGGAGCTCATGCTCATACACACGTGCCTCAAGAAATAATTACAAATTGACAAATCAGAGGACCGAAGGAGCCCAGAAGTATCAGCAAACCTGGAAATGAGGCAGTCACCGAAGAGAAGGCGATGTATGTTCATTGATACTCTGGCTGTGTGAGCCGTCGCTCTATCCTGCTGAAACCATACACGTCGGATTGGCGAACATTTTCGTTGTAATTCAGACACAAAAAAGTTGCATCACGGTGTAGCGCTCGAAGTTCACTGATACAGCATTTCTACCGGGTGGAACGATAAAATTGTCGTCCTAAAGAAACCAACACAACAGCTTTATTTTAAAACTTATATTGAAAAAATCAATTCAGGTAACTTGATTATGTAGTAGAGCTGACATCCACAGGGTGGAACGCTAAAATTGTCGTCCTTAAGAAAACAACACGACATCTTTATTTTAAAACTTTTATTGAAAAAATCAATTCAGGTAACTTGATTATGTAGTAGAGCTGACATCTATTCAATGTAGCCGCCTTCAGCCTCAATCACCGCCTCGATACGGATCCGGAACTGGGAGCATGCCTTTTCCATAAGCGCCGGCGGGAGCTCGGCGAATATTCGGCGGATTACGGCGATCAGGCTGGCTTTGGTGTTATGGGAGGTCATGTTGGTGATGTTCCCGACGTATGACCAAACGAAGTAGTCCAGCGGTTTCAGGTCGGAGGAAGAGGGGGCCAGCGAGAGAAGGGTACAAAGTTGTAGCACTCCTTCTGAAGTCAAACCTGGGTCACTTTGGACTAGTGGGCCGGCGCCGAGTCCTACTGCCACACCCAGGGTCTGCCACCGGCCACCTAATTGCACCAGGGGATCACCACACTCTTCAGCACATATAGGTACACTTTGGTGTTGACTTTCAAGCCGACTTCGAAGATGTGAGGTGGCCTGATGTGGCCCTCACTTGAAACCACACCAAAGACCATAACCGTAGCCAGAAACTTTGTTTTCATCACCCTGGGCACGTCCCTGTTATTCTTGGCAATCCAGATTTGCATTTTGAGGGTGCTGGCATGGGTTGTACAGCAGTGCATTTCCGATCTCGCTCGTTGAACATTGTGCCACTTTCAGACATGATAGAAGTCTCCTATCGCTCTTGGGATTTGTACACAACTGGCCAACTAGTAGAAGGTCTGCAACAAAAAAAGAAAACCGGTTTTCATTAAACGGAAATGGAATCATGTCTATTCTAGGGCGACAATTTTATCGTTCCACCCTATATTATTGTCTTTAAAAAAGGTAAGGAAGAAAGAAGGCAACTTTACTAACAGCACACCAGGCCGTCACTTTTGGGCTTTGCAGTGGTTTTGTATGCAGTTCTCTCTGATTTTCGAGAGCTAAATAACGGCAGTTCTGCTGATTCATCATGCCATTAAGAAGAAAATGAGCTTCATCTCTCATTAACAAAATGGGGTTGTCATTTGTCTCAAAAATTGCTTTCATCTGACCTACGAAGTTTAGCTTCTGTGCATTGTCCCCTGGTTTCAACTGTTAGACAACAACTAATTTATAGGGGTGGAAATGCAGGACTTCATGCAAAATACGCCTTACTAATCGATTACCGATGCCAAGTTTAATAGAAAGCCTCCGAGCAGATCGATTGGGACTCCGCAGCATAATTTGTCTGACACGTTCCACATTTTCCGGTATATGGTCTCCTATGCAATTATGTATCTAGTGTGCGAAGGGCATTAACACAGCGGACGATTGTCTTATGGGTGGGAACAGACTGATTTCGATGAATAATGAAGTGGCACCAAAATCCACGCCTAACTGCTGTAACAGACTTGTTATTCTTCCCGTAACTGTCGTAAACAAACACACGATGTTTTATCGTCCACGGCACAATGACTTCACCTAAAATAGAATAGAAAATGTTAGAGAAAAAAATGCTAAGACCCCACGTCTGAACTAATACTTGTCTGACATATGTCACTCTCTCTGGTACTGAATAATAGCCATTTCAAAATTGGTTATCATCTCTGTCCCACCAAGTATATTGGTGTGTGTGTGTGTGTGTGTGTGAGAGAGAGAGAGAGAGAGAGAGAGAGAGAGAGAGTGCATGTATGCATATGCGTATGAGTGTATGTTTGTAATTGACGAAAATAAAAACACATACATTCATTTAAATGTTTACTTTATAATCTTTACTATTTTCGACCTTAATTTAATGGTATAAATCGCAACGTCCTTTCAAGTATCAAAAGTGAGAAAAAATAATTAAATAGCGATAAAGAGATTCAGGATTACAATGCAAAACCAGAGAGAGAGAGAGAGAGAGAGAGAGAGAGAGAGAGAGAGGCAAAGGTAATCCAGTATCGGTCCTAAATAAGTACACGCTAATCAATTCCTTTAATGAAAAAAAAGAAAGATTTAATTTTCTACTGAATCAAAGATTACAAAATTTTATCGTTTCTATTAGCGTAAGGGTTAGAGTGTCCGCCAATGATTCGGGGAAACCAGGGTTCATACTATAGATTCAAAATGGTACTTGATGCCTTCTTGCTTTTTACTCAGTATTATAAGGTATTGATCAAAGGTAAGTGGGGCATACCCTACACCTCGGTGTAGTAGCTTGTGAAAAAGAAGCCTTCGACTACGGTCGGCAAACTAAGTGAAACATTATACAATCAAAACGAATGTTATTAGGGATTATTCATAATGAAACTCTACAACACTGAAATTATGGAAACAAAAATAAACCTGCGTAAATAAATATTAGGAATGTACTAATTTTTGGACTGCTAAAAATTCATATTCTTCATAACTATATATATGCATACATATATATATTGAGAAAGAGGTATATATGCATACATATATATATTGAGAAAGAGGTATATATATACATATATATATATATATTGTCATCCACAGACAGACTGTTTCGTTATATATATATTACAGTAATTTTACTAGATAACTCATACCTGGGGTAATAAGGGGTTCATATTTTTCCAAGGGTATTTGTCTGAAAGTGAACGTAATTGCGCAACTAGAATTCGAACTCTTATTCCGATGTCACAGTCACTATATCATGAGGACTCCCCCCCTCTCTCTTTGGCCCACTCGGTTGGGCCTGCAGAATACACTGACTGCATCTCTGCAGAGAAGCAAGACTCATCCAACCAGTGTCCTAGATATATGACACTAAACAATCTAATGGTGATGTTCCAGTAATACTGGAGCTTTGGGGACTGTAGAGTACCCCTTCATTGCCATCGCTCCCAGATCCATTCTATCCCAGAGTGGTAGCACCTGATAGGGCCCTATCTACTGGTCAAATAGAACTAAACTGCGTATTGATGCTAAACGGAAATGTTTGAAATAGAACTGTTTTTATGTATAAAAATGAATTTGGCATCAAATAACCTACAATGGTTGATATGCTATAAAACAACCAAAACCAATCCTCTCCATCTCTCTCTCTCTCTCACTTGGTCTCTCCCTCGCTCTCTCTCGCTCTCTCTCTCTCTATGTGTGTGTGTGTGTGTGTGTGTGTTTAGGCAGAGGATTATATATGTCGGCATATTTAGTTGAAAATAACAAACAAGGATTTGGCGTTTAGCTTTTCATCCGTCTTTTTTTGGGGGGAACCGCCCTGTCAGCTGGGGGTGTAGAAAACGTAGAATGTCTCTCGGCAGAGGGATAAGACCCCTAAAACAATTGTCCTAGGTATGACACTGGATCTGATTGTAAGGTTCCAGTTGTGGGCTTTGAGTAATGTGGAATATCCCTTCATTACCATTATACCAATGTCCACTTTCCCTCTGAATGAAAGTACCTTTTAGGGTCCCATCTTTGGGTAAAATAGAACTGTTCAATCATTTATCATTAGTAGCTTTTTGAAACTATTCATGTGTGTAGATTATTTATATTACACAGGAATACTCGATAAATAGAATTACTCATGTAAAATAGCTATACTTAAATCCATTTAAATGTGTACAAATAAAAGGTTAATATTAAATAGCATTATTAGAGTTGGATAGGAGTACTTGAAGTCATTCAACTGTATGTAAACAAATCATTTATATTAAATAGAAATATCAGAGTAAGTTGATCTTAACAGTGCTGTGCTGTGGTCTGGTTGGTTCCCTATTCTTCCTCAAATATCCAATTCCCGGTTTTCTTTCCATGCCTTTAGAGATCGTTCGAACAACACCAACAAGAAGAGATATCTCCATTACTTTCATATTCTGAAGTTTTTTCAGCTCTCCGGGAAGATCAGTCTTTTTGCTTGCGACCAGTTGTAAAGTTATTTTCTAATTAGTTAACACATGGTTTGGTCTTCTGGCTGCAATTGGGTGATGGATTTGTATCTCAAAGTATCAGGGGATTTTATGCGTTTCATTTTCCAGGACAAATTCTGGTTAGTACAAATATTATTTGGTCAAATTTTATTTTTTTGCTTAATATTCATTGGATCACCATTCCTAACCAGTCATATCTACCCTTGAATTCTTTTTGTGCCAGTTTTCTGCAATTGTTTATTAACTGTTTTATCTCTGCCACTGGATAACACACATTCTCTATTCTGATGTTGGTAATGGTATTATTTTTATCAGCGGGTTTGAGTTCTTTATTTAATGCCATATCAACCTTCGATGGTTATTTAATGCTAAAGCCATCACTTCTGGGGAACAGCAGTGATACAATTTACAAGGGGGTTTATTACTTAGGTTCGATGAAGAATATATCTCCAAAATGAGTTTACGAATCATATATTTTTAATATATATATATCTATATATATATATCTATATATATATATCTATATATATAAACAGGATTTGGCATTAAATAGCCTATAATGCTTGATATGCCATAAAACCAAACAAACCAAATCATATATATCTAATATATATGTATAAAGAGGGTTTGGCATTAAATAAGCTATAATGGTTGATATGCCATAAAACCCAACCCAACCAAATCATATATATATCTAACATATATTCAGAAAGAGTATTTTGCATTAAATAATCAACAACGGTTGATTTGTCATAAAACCCAACCAAGCCAAATCCTATGTTTTTAATATGTATGTATAAAGAGGATTTGGCATTTAATAACCTACAACGGTTGATATGCCATAAAACCCAACTCAACCAAATCATATATATTTAGTATGTATGCATAAAGAGTATTTGGCATTGAATAACCAACAATGGTTGATATGCCATAAAACCTAACCAAACCAAACTACTTCCAAGTTTTATTGACCCTTGCACCTTCTCTAGTACAATATCGGTAGCGCAAAGAGGGGAGACTTGTCGTAGAGGCAAGTGTTCGTCTGCTACACACCTCTTTCCAGGTCTGTGACCAAGTCCCTTCTCAGATCCATGACCTCGCAAGACTAACTGATTTTGCGCTCTAAGTTTTTTTTTCTTCACGGATATCATTTTTTCCTCTATAAACCGAAAATTATCTTTACCATTTTCCCATTCGGCATTAAATAACCCGAAAAGATTTGATATGCCGTAAAACAAAACAACAAACCAACAACTATTTTCCCCGAAAAAAAAAAACAAGAGCAAAAAAACAAAAACAAAATAAAAAACAAAAAGAAAATATAAAGAGCAACCATCATCATCATCATCATCATCATCATCAAGGTATGCCGAAAGCATGTTTTTTCATAACTCTCCCTCTGTCTTTCTCTTTCTCTCTCTCAGCCTCTCTTTCTTTCTATCTCTCCTCTCCCTCCCTATCTCTTTCTCTCTCACTTTCTCTTTCCCTCCCTCTCTTTTTCTATTATTCTCTCTCCTCTTTCTCTCTTTCCTTCTCTCTTTCTCTCCTTCTTTCTCCGCTCTCTTTCTCCCCCTCTCTTTCTCTCACTCTCTTTTACTCTATCTCTTCCTCTCTCTTTCTCTCTCTCCCCTTCTCTCTATACCTCTCTTTTTTCTCTCTCTATCTTTCTTTCTCTCCCCCTTTCCTTCTCTCTCTCTCTCTGTCTGTCAGCATCTGTCTTATCAGTCATCACTTTTGATAAGTCTTCTAGAAGACATCTGGCAATCGTACAGAGTTGATGAATGTAAGTTTTTGCTCATAGGCCAAACTGGTGTATCTTTGTGTTGGATTCCATCGGCGACCAAATTCGAATTTCATCAACGAACAACTTTATCATCAAATATCTTTAAAAAATGTCTCGTCATCTGTATGCCACAATTGTTGACTTAGTAAAGGAAATAGGGAAGCGAACATTTGGGTAAACCACTCTCCCATAAATAACCTACTCGTTCAGACAGTAACAGAAGGTTGATCAATAAGTATGTAGCCTGATGTATTTATTAGTTGAATATTCATCTTGGAATTAATGTGGAAGCAATGGATTAAGTGCTTTAACAAGCAAAGAAATTACGTTACAAAAATATTTGTTATAACAGCTTTTTTTAAAATTAGAGGCTTATTGATATATCTTTATAATTCCTTATTTATAGACCCCTAAGAATGTATGATAGATTTTAATGGCATGCTAACTCGTTAAGGGTTATTTAATGCTCTTTTTTTTTTGCAAACGGCCCAATTGAATACAATTAATTTTCAATCAGATCTCTTTGACCCAAGATGGGAAGGTCACCCGAGTGGTCGTTTCCAGTCTCGCGGATGCCACATGACAACTGCACGGTTGTATCAATTGTCTGTAAACCTTGTCACGTATCCGGCCCCGCGAAACTTTTTTGTTTTCGGTACTCCGGGATCATGTCCTTCAGCCCAACTCAAGTATGCTCACGTCATGATATTCCCAATATAGATCTTTCCATGGCTCTCTGTGTCGTAACCACTTCCTGTTTTTTTTTTTTTGTTTTGTGGTTGGTCACGTTCTGCTTTTGTATAAGATCGGCGGCAAAACGGTGCTACGGAAGAGATTGGCGCGTAGAGTCTTGTCAATCTTTGTCTTGAACAGACTTTTTTTTTTTTATCGTGGCAAAGACATTCCACTCTGATCTTATTCTCTGTGAGAATTCTACATCCATATCTCGAAATATCATCCGTCCTAAGTAAACGTAATCTTTCAGTTCGTTGATTTCATTTGCCTGATCGGCTCGAGCTGTAGAATACACCGACTGCTTCTCTGCAGAGGGGTTAGACCCTCCCCCATAAGTGTCCTGGATATGACACTAAACAATCTGATGATGAGGCTTTAGTAATGCTGGAGCTTTGGGGAATGCTGAGTACTTCTTCATTGCCATCGCTTCATGGTCCACTCTAGCCCGGAGTGGTAGCATCTGATAGGGTCTTATCTATGGGTCAAAAAGAACTAAACAGTGTACTTATGCAGAACTGAATTGTTTGAAATAGAATTGTTTTTGAAATTTAAACTGTGTACTTATGCTAAACTGTTTTTTTTTTTAAATAGAACAGATTATATGTATAAAATGGATTTGGCATTAATAAAGTTAGCGACCGTAGTCGAGGGCGACCAGAAGGCTCCCTTTTCAATAGCTACTACACCGAGATGCGGGTGAAGGCAATGCTCTTTTCCCTGGATTGCTCCACTTTACGCTTGATACATGCCTTATACTGCTGAGTGTTAAGCAAGGAGGTATCAGGTATCATTTTTAAAGTCTTTGGTATGACGCGACCTGGGATTGAACCTAGGTCTTCCGGACCATTGGCGAATTAATAACTTACAATAATTGATGTGCCATCAAACCAAACCAAACCAAACCAAATTATATGCATGAAATGGATTTGGAATTAAATTAACTAAATGCTTGATATGCCATATACATACATATTTACCGACCCCTCCGCACGGGCAGGATATGACACAAGGTCAATTTTTAAGCGGAGTTTAACAGGTTTGAATTCAGAGTTTCCCTTCTCCTAGACTAGTTGCCGCACCAAGGCTGAAGAACCCAGTCTGTCCTACTATTTACCCATAGCTGGAGGGAGAATAATTGGATTCATACCTTTCCCAAGGGTATTAGTGCTATGTGAAATGCAATCAGTCTTGTCCAGGATTTGGACTCGTGTCGCCGTGTCCATTTCCTACGACGATACCCATTATGCCATATAACCAAACCAAACTAAACCAAACTAAACCAAACCTTTGATTTCATCACTTTTGACCGCTATTCGGCTCGGTGGGTTACATATTTAAAACAACGCAAATAATCCAAATAATCCGTCAAATTTCGGTTTTCGTGTCAGATTTATTCCATTCTGTTGACCGTTTTATATTATTGACCAGGTTGTCTCATGTCTTCCTCCACGCTGGCCAAAATGCATTTACATTTCGTTCTGGATCCAACCCCTCCTCTTCATTTTTACTCGAATTGCTTGATTATTTTTGTCTTCCCATCGTCGTGAACGTCTTCTGAGTGGCCGTTTTCAGTCTCTCGGATACCACTCGACAATTGCACGGGTGCACCTGTTGTCTGTGTCCAGCTTTAACATTTCGTTCTTGATCTTACCCTTCTTCTTCATGTTAACTCGAATTGCTTGACAATTTTGTCTTCCAATTGTCGTGGAGTTTTTCTGAGTGTTCGTTTTAAGTCTTTTGGATACCATTAGACAATTGAACGGGCCCACCTGTTGTCAGTGAACCTTGTGACATGTCCAGCTCCAGTGGAATTTCTGTTTTTGGTACGCCACGATCATGTCCTTCACTCCCTTCTGCTCCCAAATTTCTTCGCTTTGGATGTGCTCACATAAAAATATTCCCAGTATGAATCTTTTCGTGACCCTCGTTGTCGTTAGTCTCTGTTCTCCCTTTTTCGTGGTAGACTAGGTTTCGCTTGCGTATAAGTTCGCAGACAAAACGGTACTATTGAAGAGACTGGTCCGTGGGGTCTTGTCCAGCTTTGCCTTGAGGACATCTTTTATCGTGGTAAATACTTTCTGTCCAGACCTTATTCTCCGCGGGATTTCTGCATCCATGACTCCACATATAGTCACCATCAGTCCTAAGTAGGTCATGCGTTCCGAAAATGTACCACAAAATTAACTTTTTTTTTGTTAGCGACTGCAGTCGAGGGCGACCCGAAGGCTCCCTTTTCAACTGCTACTACACCAATGAGTAGGGGTTGGCGCCACTCCTTTCCCTGGATTGCTCCACTTTACCCTTGATACGTACCTTATAATGCTGAGTGTTAAGCAAGGAAGTATCAAGAACCATTTTTAAGTCTTTGGTATGACTCGAACTGGGATTGAACTCGTGTCGGGAGGAGGAGGAGGAGGAGAGAAAAGCAGTAGTCATAGGGATAGAGTCACCGAGTTGACCTTACCGTTCCAGTCGATCCTAGAGGAAAAGTAAAGGAAAGAAAACACTCAAAAATACCCAGATCTTGCTAAAAAGCTGAAAAAGCTATGGACCATGAAGGTGACAGTTATGCCAATCATAGAGCTCTTGAAACAATTCCTAAGATACTGGAAAAAAAGACTGGGTGATCTAAATTCAAAAACCATTCCTGTCTCATATCAGGAGTAGAAGGATGAAGAGAGAGAGGATCAGTCATCGGATGGGGATAATATGGCCGTAAGTGAAGACTAATTCAACAATGACAGACTTAGTCATAGCACCCATGGGTTTTGAACCAAGTATACGATAATAATTCACAGAGCACCTCTGATGGTGTAATGGTTAGCAAGCTAGACCAACAAACCTAGACGAGTGAGTTCGAGTCTCATTGGGTGCCCATTCATTTGTCCTTGTGCTACATCGAAGCAAAGATCTTCGTAAATTACTACGCTAATAATTCAGTTTCTTTCTTTTTTTGAATGAGTGCAGGAAACTTTTGGGCATATCTAATAATCTAATTATTTAGATTTTAATAGTGATTTCATTGATTATTTTGTTATAATCAATATTACATTCGCGTAAACTTCTGGGATGATTAGCTCACTCACCAACACTCTATTAAAGAATATTATTAAAAAGGGGTCCGGATTAAGGAACGATCCTCAGGAGATTGAAAGGCTGATACAAAGTATCTTCCTGTCCATCGTCTGTGAAACTATTATTATCGTATACTTGGTTCAAAACCCATGGGTGCTATAATTATGTCTGTCATTATTGAATTAGTCTTCCCTTACCGCCATATTATCTCCATCCGATGACCGATCCTCTCTCTCTTCATCCTTCTACTTCTGTTTTGACAATAACAATCATATTCTTTGGAATATTTTAGGTTCAGACGGATCACCCAATCCCGACTACCAATTTCTCAAACTATTTACTAAAGTGGTGTACAGTTTATTTGAATTAAGAGTTTTCCTTCTCTTAGACTGGTTGCCGTACCAGCACTGAGCCCAGTCTATTCAACTATTTGTCCATAGATGGAGTGGAGAGAAGATATGGATCCATACTTTTCCCAAGAGTATTTGCGAGAAAGGAAACATAAAGAGCCTCATCCACAATTTGAACTCTGGTCGTATGCTCATTTTCAACGACGATAACCGTTACGCCACGAGCGCCCATATCCTCTCCAATTAACACGTGACAGCAGCGGTCAGTAAAGAAGATCTCGCTGCAAGTCTTCTATGACATAAAAGGACTCATCACTTATGATTTTTTGAAAAAAAAGTACAATTGTAAACAATGCTTCCTTTTGCCAACACCTGAGGCAAAATTCACCTTATTTATTGAATAAGTTAATAAATAAACAAAAGAAGCATACCAGAATTTTGTCTGTAAATGTTCCTGAGTAATCAGCTACAATGAACACTTTTGGTTGGAGACCAGAGAATTCTGTGCATTTTATTTGGTACACCCTCTACGTCAATAAAAGTTGTCAAAGCCACCCCTTTTCATATGATAAAAGAAATAATTCCTCTTGTTCAATTGTATGAATGAATTTTCTATAATCTCAGTCACCCCAACACAACAATAAGTATTTGAAACCAGCCTATATAGATTTAACAACTGCAGAAGGATAAGACTCTCCCTACGAGTGTCCTAGATATGACATTAAACAATCTGATGGTGAGGCTCCAGTAATACTGGAGCTTTGGAGAATGCAGAGTACTCCTTTATTGCCATCTCTCTTAGGTCCATTCTGGTCCAGAGTGATCGCACATGATAGGGTCCTATCTATGGGTCAAATAGAACTAAAGTGTGTAATTACGCTAATAGGAATAGTTTGAAATAGAACTGTTTTGACATTTAAACTGCGTTCTTATGCTAAACTGAACTGTTTGTAATAAAACTGTTTATATGTATAAAAATGAATTTGGCATTAAATAACCTACAATGGTTGATGTGCCATAAAACTCAACCAACCAACCAACCAACCAACCAACCCTGATTTATTGAACGATCCTCATAAAAAAATAAACAAAAGAAGCATACCAGAATTTGGTCAGTAAACGATCCTGAGTAATCAGCTACAATGAACACTTTTGGTTGGAGACCAGAGAATTCTGTGTATTTTATTTGGTCAGCGAAATTCCAATATTTTCTCTGTGAGTGGAACAGCAGAGATAAAGATGTACATTGAATTCAGAAGATATAATCACTGGCTAAAAAGAAAAAAAAATATCCCCAGCAAAGTATAGAGGTTTAAAAGTTAAGAACTCAAATCCTGTGGGAGAGGCACGGGAGGTCAAAAGTCATTTGTTGGGGGAGGGGGTGATTCCTATCATTAATGGTGTTAATCTACAATAAAACTGGTAGACCGCTATTTATTTTCGTCATCAAAATAAATATACACATAAAAGTTTAGTGGGATATGTGAACTAGTACGAAATTTATCTGACAAAATTTCCGTTTGAAATTTTTCTAAATTCCGTTATTACTTTTGGTAAATTTCATTTTTTCTTTTTTTTACTTCATGGGTAAATTGCAATAAATTGTACAATAAACATTATCAAAACAGAAAAGCAACAATACAGTCGGCTGGGGCGGTTGAATACACCGACGGCATCACTGCAGAGGGTTACACAACGCGTATATTGGATATGACATTAAACAATCTGAGGGTGAGGCCCGGAGTGGTAGCATCTGAGAGGGTGTAACATTTAAACTGCTTGCAAACAAATGACATGCTGAACTGAATTGTTTGAAATAGAACTGTTTGATAATTTAATGTGTGTAAACAAATGACTGATGTTTAATTGAATTCTTAGTAATTGATTGCAATACTTGGAACCATTTAACTTCGTTGACTTATGTTTAAAAATCATATATATGTAGTATATATGTATAAACGGGATTTGGCATTAAATAACCTACAATGGTTGATATGCCATCAAACCAAACCAAACCCAACCAAACCAGAACATACATACTCAATACGAGGATCATTAAATAAGTTCCAGACTTTTTTTTCGTATGGGCTCTTTTATTGATAGTACTCACATTAAACTCTAGTCCCCTTCGAAGTAATCTCCTCCGGCTGCAATGCCGTTCCAACAACTTCTGGAAAGCCCCATCGAAGTCCTCTTGTGTGAGCGTGTCAATGACCTTCGTCAAAAGTCTCTTTCATCTCGATTATCTCATAACGACAGCCTGTAAGCTTAGGAAATAAGCAAAAGTCACCGGGAACAAGGTCTGGACTATAGGGACGATGACAAACTGTCTTGATGCCCATCTTGGTCAAATAGTCTGTGACAAGGATGGAGTTGTGGACTGGGGCATTGTCCTGGTGGAAATGCCACTGAGCCGATTTGAAGAGTGCTGGCCTCTTCCCAAGGAATCTCTCGCTGAACTCCCTTAAAACCTCAACATAGTCACCCTAACCCTAAGCCTTTAGCCAATCAACTCTGGTGTATTGACTTTCTTACTCCCCCCACACGTCTTATCATCCTTCACAGACTCTTTGCCTTCCTTGAATCTCTTATGTCACTCAAAAACTGATGCTCGATTCATGCAAGATGGTGGGAAAACAGTATGAAGCATTCCATACGTTTCTGTGGCATTTTTCCATGTTTAGAACAGAATTTTATTGCATATCGTTCTTCTAAAGTGTCCTCACGTCCAGATTGCATTTTTGAAATTCACCAGCTGTGACAATCAGACTTTAGTAGGGTGTATTCCAATTGCTGCTGTAGCTGTTCCTTTGAACCTGAAATAATAAAAATTGGTCAGTCATCTCATAAGATGTATTAGGAGGTGCCCGTGGTGTAATGGTTATCGTCACAGGATATGGACACGGCGATACGAGTTCAATTCCTGGACAAGACTGATTGCATTTCACATAGCACTAATACCCTTGGGAAAGGTATGAATCCAATTATTCTCCCTCCAGCTATGGGTAAATAGTAGGGCAGACTAGGTTCTTCAGCCTTGGTGAGGCAACTAGTCTAGGAGAAGGAAAACTCTGAATTCAAACCTGCTAAACTCCGCTTTAAAAATTGACCTTGTGTCATATCCTGCCCGAGCGGAGGGGTTGGGTAAATAGGATCTCATAAGATGTATAGCAATAACATACTGAATTTTTAAGAGTCTATGTCAATTTTAAATGCCTGTACTAAAAAGTCTGAAAACTTTTTGAATGCACCATGTATATTTGTATAAAGATGATTTGGCATTTAATAACCAACAATGATTGATATGTCATGAAACAAAACAAAACCAAAGAGGAAACAAAAGTGAAATTAAAAGTTTTATCTCATTTAAAGAAATTGTATATATAATTTCTGTTTTTTTTTTAACAATCTGCTCTTTTCTATGATTTTCTATTTGTGTTGTCTGTCATCTCAGGTACATCTTCCTGGTGCCAATATCAATTGACAAATCAACTTTACTTTTAAGTTATGAAATAAAAAAAATTTCTTCGTGTTCTTTTGTGTCAGTTGATTTTCTATAATCTCAATCATTCTGCAACTTTAAAACAAACCGATGTAGATTTCAACAATTCTTCATATGAATGTTTATTTTTTAATGTATATAAAATTCGATTATTTCTACTTTTCAGCTTTTGACCTTGAATTGAAAGCAACTAAAATATCTAAGTATATTCTACCATTCTCTGTGGAAAAATATGATATGGGCGATGGACAATTTACCAAGTTTTAGGCAAATATTAGTCACGAAAATTGTTGTGCCGTGTACCATAGAACAGTAGTTTGTTGGCTGCACATGGCTTGCGTGTTTGAGACCCGTTCTATAAATTAATTTAAATTGGTCAACAATGTCATCATATCAATATCAATGAAATATCTGAAAAGAGATAAAATATCTCATTAGGAAAAGGAAACTAGAAAATATTTAAAGAGTTTGAAAATAAACTCAAAAGAAAAAAGTAGGAGAAACTCCCAACTGACAGATGCAAGAAACTTATTGATGTTCAACTAAATATCAAGGAAATATTGGGCGTCTTCTTAAATTGAGAGATTAGTTAGGTTAACAGACTGTTGTTGGTGAATTAGATTCTCAACGGGTGCCCCACTCTTCCTAAACTAAACTCAGTTTAGTAAAGAACGGTGCCTTTATTCCTGTTTAGGTTTTTTTTCTTTTTCTTTGTTGAAATTAAGCACTTATAATTTACAGATATCTGAATTTTGTAGATGTCTTCAAGAAAGATCTGAACTCAATTGTCATTGCCATAGATGGTTAACCAAATATTAAGAGAATATCGGTCATTAAGGAGTAAAGGTTAGTAGTTGGCTATTGTTTGAAATTTCGATTTTTACTAGGGGACCCGTACTTCTCGCCCTTTGCTAAATTAAGTTCAACTTAGTAAAAATCAACCTATTATGAAGGAAATGTGTCTTCATTAGAAGCCAGATTGCTTTTTCTTATCTGGAATTTACTTCATCAAAGTTGAGAGGCGCCTGGTGACAGCTGGAAGCAACTCGAAGACTTTTTAAAGAAACTTCAGCAGACAACAATTATTGCCAAAAGATATACAAATTAATTGGTAATATTGAACGCCTAGTGTATTATACGAATTATCTAGGCCGCGGGTATGAGACTCATGGTTTAGAATTATTTGTGTCAACTTCTGAGATAAAGCTTGATGATTTTTATCACTTTGAATATTCGGAATATGGTCTTCATCTGTATTGGTAGACTCATAACGTTTCAGCCGTTATGTTCATCGGCCTTCTTTCGAACTCGGAAGCTTACACATAACCTCAAACTGAACTCTTTTTTTTTAATCCACGAGGCTAGATTGTTCTAATTCCATTAATCATCACCAGGGACAAGTGTTAAGGTATAGTTAGAATTCTTTGTTATTTTTACCTGTGGTTGGGATTGAACCTGCGACCTAATTTCACTCCGAAGCACTTTTCAAACAAACATGCCATGTGTCCTGCTGGATAAAAATAACAGATCTTACTTGGTGAATCCAGACAAAATGCTGCTACCAACAATTCATATTAAACTGGATTAATGAAATATTTTTTATATCCTTATTAAAGGTATTAACTTGTTTTATGTATTTGTGACAAAAGTTTCCCGGTTTGTTTGAAGCTAGATTGAAAGAGGGCGTATTTACTAGACCTAATATTAGAAAAATAGTTGAAGTTGAGGATTTAAGCTTTGAAATCAGAGAATGGGGGTAACTTTAGCACAGGATAGAGCAAGAGTCACTCTCGACAGAGGCCAATAAGATAAAATTTATCATTTTTACCGCACAGGCAGTACGATAAAATGGTAGGGTATATATATATATATATATATATATATATATATTTGAACCGGAGGTCTATAAACATTCATTCACTGACTTGCACCCCCGGGCCCTCAAACTACTCCTCTCCTGCGTGACGCTTTATAGATAGCTTTTCTACAACTTGGGGCGGTCTGCCAACGAACCAAGCAGTCAATCATGAGGAGATGTAGGCGTGTCAGAATACGTCACGTGACTATACTGACTGATAAGTTTTTTTTTAAGGTTGTGAGACGCAAGCCACAGGCTTTATCTGGAGGTGGGTTCGGGTTTGGGATGGACGGTGGAAACAGGGTTGAGTAAATGGGTTGGTGGGTGGGGTGATGCCCTGGGAATGGGCAGAGGGAAACAGACATGAGTAATTGTTTTGTCTATGCTTGGGTCGCTTCGCCTGTTGCTGCCTGTATGAGTCGAAGAGGCTGTGAGAACAGGCAAATAGTTATATTAGGCTGTTTGAAAGTTACAATTTTGGCTAAAAAGAACCAGTGCTTGTCCAGAATAGCCCACTGATATAGATTGTTCATTTTTGTTTTATTGTGCGAAAAATTATATAGAAATGTTATATCCAATAAGACGATGTATCAGCCCAACATTTTCTACAGTGGGTAGGATGCGACACAGGATCAGTTTTTGAGTGGTGTAAACTTGGTTTGAATTCAGAGTTTTCCTTCTCCTAGACTGGTTGTCTAACTAAGGCTTTAGAGCACTGTCTACCGAACCCTATTCTCATAGCTGGGGTTGAAGATAGCGGTCCATGCTTTTTCTAAGAGAATTGACACCAACAAATGAAATTATTCTTTCTGCTATTGATGTTGAGAGCACTTCTAGGCCGATTCATTCTCCAGCCTTCTTCAGGAGCAAAATTCATATGGAAGATAACTTCTGTCGTTTTGATGAGAGTTATCGTATATACACGATTATTGAACGACTTCTTGTAAAAAACTATAACTAATTTTTACCCTCAAAAAGATGTTCTTATTGTATAATGTGTGCAGTGAATGACCCCTAATTTTAGCTACACTAGCCAACAAAATTAATTCATCAATATCCGTTGACATAAAGAGGAAATATTGAAATTTTTATCTAAACTTTCTGCAATATAATAAAAATCAATACAATAACGTAAATAAACAATGTGGTTTAGACCTTGATGTAGCTCATCATGTTTGCTGGGAAGATAATGAAGATTTTATATCTCATAATGAACGATGCCTTATTTCTGAGATAAAAAAAATTGATTCTAGAATGTCGTTGAAACGTTTCATAATTTTGTTCAGACATTTGAACTTTTTCTTTGTGTTATCAAGATGTCTCAGCGACAGTTTTCTTCAGGATTATTGTTGGGTATCACCTACCTTTTCAGCATAATGAGCTGTTCCATCTGCAGCGGAGATCAGTCTGGGAATAAGCCTACGAGTCAGACCAGAAGAGCCGTTCCTATTGTTGAAGTATATCATTACTCTATCACTAATCCTATGTTCTTATTACTAACAGTCTCTCTCTTGTAAATACTCTTTCCTGTAAATATAACTATTTTCCTCACATATCGTGGTTTGTCTTATTATTACTACTACTTGTGTTCACTAACCAGAACACAACAATTATGATCCATAAATCGAAGAGAGTCTCCATTTTTCTGTCTAAGTCTTTAGTTTTTTTTTGGGGGGGGTAGTCGTTAGGAAAAGATGGCAAACAGAAAATAGTGTTTTTGAAAAACAGTGTTTTATCTTGAACGCATCACTACAAACAATTCACAAATGTTGTCTTTACCAATAAAGAATATCACCGTCTTTATCAGCAATGGCAAAAGCCCAGATACCGAATTACATCCGGTGGCGCCCGTACTATAATGGTTATCATCGTATGAAATGGACACGGAGATACGAGTTCAAACCCTGGACGAGACTGATTCCATTTCATAAAGCAGAAATATCCTTGGCAATGGTATAAATCCTTTTATTCTCCCTTGAGCTATGGGAAAATATTAGGACAGACTGGGTTCTTCAGCCTTGGTTAGTCAACCAATTTGGGAGAAGGAAAACTCTGAATTCAAACCTGTTAAACTCCGCTTAAAATTGATCATGTGTCCCATCCTGCCCGGTAGAGAGGTTGGTAAATATATACATTCAGTGGTGGACTCCAGTTTCGTAGATTAGGAAAATGCTGAGTAATTTTTTTCATTGCCTTTACACCTAAGTTCACTTGGTGGGATGATATATAACAGATAGATTTTAATTGATTGTGAAGATACTTTTTTGCTGTGTATTATTGGATACCATAATTTTTCGGGGGTGTCCTAGTGGTGTAATGGTTAAAGCGATGGACTACGGAATCCTAGTAAGCGAGTTCGTACTCCAGTCGTGCTATTACGTTCACTTTTGGACAAATACCCTTGGGAAAGGTACGAACCCCCTTATCCTATCCTCCCAGCTATGGGTTAAATAGTACCACTACTGTTCTTTTTGGCATTAAATAACCTACAAAGGTTGATATGCCATTAAACAAAGAAACCAACCAAATATAATTTCTAAATTGACTTACGCATTAAATATCCCAACAAGAATTGATATGCAGTAAAACCAACCAACTGACTAGTAGGATATTTTATTGTTATTTGAATGAAACTTGTTAATTCTGAACGAGAAAGTTTCTGATAATATATATTGATTGATTAATTTTGATGCCATGCCAACCCGTCTAGGAATATTTTATGCCTTGATGTTTGGGAATCGCCTTCAGTGTTCGTTCATGTTAACATTCTTGTTGTTTTAGAAGTGGAACCTTATCACGAGACACACTTTAATAATATTGAATTTATCTCTTCGCTTTTCTTGGGGGAAAAAAAAGCAGTAAAAATCTATGTATATGTAAATATCAACCCCACAGCATTTAGTATCGTGGTGTCTGTTTTGCCACAATGAGCTGGATGCAACACAAGATCAATTTTTAAGTGGAGTAAATTTGGTTTGAATTCAGCGTTTTCCTTCTCTTAGACAGGTTGTCTTATTAAGGTTAAAGAGCCCTATCAACTCTACATGTCCACCGTTGTGCACATATCTAAGACTCTCGGCTGAGTATTATAATATGGCTCATGCAGTGCTGATATGGTTATTAATAAAGGAAGTGTTGTAACTACTAGCAGAAAGAGTGCTACATACTGACGCTAACAATTTCCCTAAAAAAAGTCACAAGACCCTTATTCCATTGATTCATTGTAGAGAGAATGGGCAGTTGTTTTGATGGTACGGTTCGTTTTAGGAATCGCATCCGAACAAACAAAAACAAAAACAAAAAAACAGTAGTTTTATACACACACACACACACATATATATATATATATATACGAGGATCATTAAATACGTTTCTAGACTTTTTTCGTATGGGCACTTTTATTGATAGTACACATATGAAAATCTTGTCCCCTTCGAAGTAATCTCCTCCGGCTGCAATGCACTTGTTCTACCGTTCCAACGACTTCTGAAAGGCCCCATGGAAGCCCTCTTGTGTCAGCATGTCAATGACCTTCGTCACAGCCTCTTTCATCTCCTCAATTATCTCATGACGATAGCCTCTGATCTTAGGGAATAAGCAAAAGTCACAGAGAGCAAGGTCTGGTCTATAGGAACGGTGAGGAACTGTCTTGATGCCCATCTTGGTCAAATAGCCTGTGACAAGGATGGAGTTGTGGACTGGGGCATTGTCCTGGTGGAAATGCCACAGACCCGATTTGAAGAGTGCTGGCCTCTTCCCAAGGAATCTCTTACTGAACTCCCTTAAAACCTCAACATAGTAACCCTAATCCTAACCCTTTGGCCAATCAACTCTGGTGTATTGACTTCCTTACTCCCCCCACACCTCTCATCATCCCTCACCGACTCCCTGGCTTCCTTGAATCTCTTATGCCACTCAAAAACTGATGCTGGATTCATGCAAGATGGTTGAAAAGCAGTCTGAAGCATTCCATATGTTTCTGTGACATTTTTTCCAAGTTTAAAACAGAATTTTATTGCATCTCGTTCTTCTAAAGTGTCTGATTGCATTTTTGAAATTCACCAGCTGTGACAATCAGGTCTTAGTAGGGTGTATTCAAATTCCTGCCGTAGCTGTTCATTTGAACCTGAAATCATAAAAAGTGGTCAGTCATCTCATAAGATGTATAGCAATAACATACTGATTTTTCAAGATTCTACGACAATTTTAAATGCCTGTACTAAAAAGTCTGGAAACATATTGAAGGCACACACACACATACACACACACACACACACACACACACATATGTATATATATATATATATAGTAGAGGTTTACTGTTTTCACTAGTTCACTTGGTGAGTTAATGGAGGACGAAATATTGCAGTATAATTAAATAGTGCTCAATATTTTTGATAGAGTTTTTATGTATATTGAAATATATATATATATATATATATATATATATATATATATATATATATATATAAAGGTAATATTCGGTCAGGTTAAAAAGTTTGGAGTAATTCTGGTTTTAAATTTAAATTTAAATTTAAATTTAAATTTAACTTTAATTAATTATCCATTGGGTCTGAAGAAGTCCTGTATTAATTTTTTTCTTCATGTTTTTGATTTACACCAGAAACTGAAAATACGGGATCGAAATAAATTTATAATCATGAATTAACCGGTCTTTGGTGTTTTTCTTAAAGAAATATATATATATATATATATATATATATATTACATGGTAGTGTCTGTGATCCTGGGTTTCAAGCTTTAAGCATTCCTCAGACATAGTGAAAGGTTTTCAAAAAAGGACCGATTTATATGTTTATAATGATAGATAAATATTAGTTTTATATATATATGATAGCATGGATGTTTATATACGGTTAGAAGTTTCATGCCGTCTTATTACGACAATCATCAGGCAGAGAAAGAAAGATATTGGAGAAATTGAAAAAATCGAAATATACAGTCAAAAGAATCTTAGGATAGTATGTGTGTGTATGTGTGTGTGCGTGTATGTATGTGCTTGTGTAGATTATATTTGCGTATTATTATCTAACATTCATGAATTAATAATATAGACATTAAGATATATAGATTGTTAGATAAATACCTAGATAAATAGACTAGAACAATCTGGATGTTTTTTTTATAAAGATTTTGGACCGCTTGTTGCATCACACAAATTCGAAAAAAGGCGCTACCGGCAAAGGTGGAATTTTAAAAACTTTCTCATCTCTTTCGTTTCATTTAGAAACTTACAAACCCCGATGAAGGTCTAAAAACCAAAACGTTTAACGTTGGCAAATATTTCTACAAATAAAATCATCCTCTGACAACGTCGTGTTTTTTTTTTTTTTTTTTTTTTATCTCTATACGTTTTCATACTGACGGATTTATTTTCAGTTTTTCCTATATATATATATATATATATACACACACACACACACACACACACACACACACACATATATATATATATATATATATTAGTGGCGACTCAGATGTAGGATTTTCTCAGCTTGAAGAGCTGTTCTCTCAAGTCTATTTCGAAGCAATGAAAATTCTCTCAGACCAAGTCATTTGTCGTTGACTTGAACCATAATGAATAATTATTTTAACTCTCTAACATTTTTTTTTAGCTTTGTTTTATTTTCTTGCTTTAAAATGTTGGTTTAGATAAAATTTCCTGGCAGTGGTCAATGTTACATTTAAAAAAAGTGTGGCTAGTTATTTTGGGCCCATGAAAATCAGCCTTAAAAAAACAAACAAAATCCTTCTAATAACAAGATTCAGACGAATAGATTTCAAGCTGAAATAATAAAAATAATCTTTAAAACATCTAAATTTTTTTTTACCCACGTTTTTCGAAGAATATATTTTTGTATAAACTTTTGAGTGAAAATATTTTTTCTGTTTATTATATGATATAAGGGAAATTTAATAATACGACGTTGGCCGAAATCATTCAAGTCTCCCGACAAAGTTCCGTCAGTTTGTGCGCATGTGCGGGAGTGTTTGGTGTGTTTACTTATGGGTTTGTGATCTGTTCCGTTCTCCAAGACATTGAGTGATTAACAACAAAGTTTTTAGTGGTGACAGAGACAGGCGTTGAACCTGAATCAAAAACATTTGTTTACGACAGAGAAAGCGAAAATATCGTTTGGGTTTTATAGAATGCTTGGTTGCTAAGTATCAGCTGTGTAAAATGCACTGGTACAGAGTTGACTTATTCTATTTGGAAAAATGTTCGTGGATGCGTAATTTCTTCTTGTATATAGGGAATTATATCAAAAATACGAACTGGAAACAGGATGGAAATAAATTTATAATCCTAATGTGACCGATTTTGTTTTTTCTTAATGATATATATATATATATATATATTATAAAATTAGGCGAAAAAAATTCAGTTTTGCAGTTCCATTATAAATTAATTTCAGTCATATAAAAAACGAACTTCTTTAGAAGGATAAAATACAGTTATATCTGAAGAAGGTCATTTTATATGGCTGAAATAAATTTATAAAGGAACTGCAAAACTGAAATTTTTTTCGTTTAATTCTATGAAAAATGTTTTCGTTTTGTTCATGAGTTTCGATGTATTTTTAACCTGAAAGTAATTATACAGTCGATAGCCGTTAGCATTGCGCACTCAACTGGATATTTCTTCCCCTTGGATTATTATTTAATAGTATAATCCTTGGACTATTTCCCACGGATGATATGTATATATATATATATATATATATATAATTGGAAAAAAAACCAAGAAACCGTCATTTGTCTTTTATAAATTTATTTCTCTCCATTGTGTGATGGCTATCTGAAGAAGTTGGTTTCTCTTATGGAATGCCCAATTTACCAGGGTCATTCAATAAATGAGGTGGATTTTGAAATAAAACAACTCACATATCACACACAAAAAAAAATTGCCTCATTTTTTAGAATAATTTCCAATCTTTAAAACACATTTTCCGTTTGAAAAACAAGTTTTTCTATTCTTTAAGCATGGAAATCTTTGGACGGTGTTTTTAGACATTTGCTCACGATTCTATTCGCTTCATTATTTCTTGAAAACTTTATCACACGCCAAAATTTTTTGAGTGGGGTAAAAAAAAAATGGAAATTAAAGAGGGATCTGATCTGAACTGTAAGGAGCATATGGCAGCTGTTTCCGATCAAAATGACGGAGGACAGCTAGACATTCCTCTGGTGTCAACATTTTTTGAACCCAACGACAACTGGCCTTTAAAAAGCTGAGGTCATCATAACAATTTTGTGCGCTGTACCCACTGGAAATCCTAGTTCTTCAGAAATGTCTTCAATTGGAACTCATCTGTTAGAAAAAAAGAAGTATTAATTGAATCCACCCTTTCAGGTGGGCCTACCATTGTTGGCCTACTATACCAATCCTAATCATGAGTCATGTTTTGTAAATTTACCTGGTTTGCAATTTTCAGTCACAAAAGATTAATTGACAAACCTCTGTTCAAGTTTGAAGCATTCTGTTTGATTTTCCACCATTTCGAATAGCCTGAAAACAATTTTTTTTAGATTAAAATAATTTTTGCTTAAATCTGATTCTAAATAATGTAGAATTTACATTTCTGGAAAAATTCTGAAAAACAAAAAATATTTTGCTTTAAAAAAAAAAAATCGATATACTTTTTGAATGACCTTTAATGTATATATATATATATATATATATATATATATATATATATATATATATTGAGGTTACCTTTGAGCATTTTAAGCTTTTGCCTTCGTTTTTTTGTGAAAATTTCTTCAACATTCAACTCCTTCTCTCATTCTCTCGTTCTCTCTCCCTCTCTCCATATATATATATATATATATATATATATATATATATTCTTTAAAAACAATTGGTATAGTTTTTAAATGACCCTTATACATACATATATATATATATATATATATTGAGGTTGACTTTGATTATTTTAAGCTTTTGTGTTAGTTTTTTTGTAAAAATTTATTCCCCATTCAACTCCCTCTTTCTTTCTTTCTTTCTCTCTCTCTCTCTCTCTCTCTATATATATATATATATATATATATTAGGCTATCTTTAGGCTTTAAGAAGCCTACTTGGCTGATAGAATTTTGCGTCCTTTTTTAACTATGTTCGCATTCCAGCCTTTTGTCTATTAAAAAAAGAGATATTTTGTCTAATTTGTACAATATTGAGCGATTTTGCACTTATAACATGTCTGAGTTTAATGAAGCGTAAAATTAGGCTGAAATTGACAAAGTGGAAAAAATTCTGCAAAACGGAAAAAAAAACATGCCAAAAATCTTTTCAAAATATAAAAAAATGCATTAAAAAATCAGTTCAAAGATGCCCCATTAAATGTAAAAATAAACAAATCTCCTCCGTTGTAAAACCTCTAGATTTATCTGCGGTCCAAGACTATGAGGTCCTGATTTCTAAAGTAGCACCCCAACGAGGTGCCATTGCGGAAGGGTCAGGAAAAGTCGTTTAGGCATCAACGTTAATATATCTTTAGAGAATCTTACCTTTTTTAAATAATATAAGAAAACAACTTGTTTTAAAGTAAGCGTTTGTCATGATCAAAAATTGTTATGTTGTTGACATATACATTTAACCGTTGTCATAATACCACACCGTTGGTGGGGGATTAACATATGCTAATGGTATTCATTGCAGAGGGTTTGACCCCCACGCCAACACTACCAAAAAAAAATGACATAGTTCTGATATTTAAGTGCATAGCCCATTTGATTGGGGCTGTAAAATACACTGATTGCATCTCTGCCGAGAGGTAAGACCTCCCAGCGAGTATCCTGGATATGCCACAAAACCATCTGATGGTGAAGGTTCAGTTTTGAAATGTGGACTACCTTGATATTGGTATTGCTCTCAAGTACACATTGACCCAGAGTGGAAGCATCTAATAGGGTCTTATCAATGGGTCAAATAATTCTGAGCAAACAAATGACTTATGTAAATATGAATTGCTAGAACTAGAACAGTTTGACCATTTAACTTTGTGTTAATAAATGACTGATGGTTAATTGAATTGTTAGTGATAGATAGCAATACTTGGAACCATTTAACTGTGCACAAACAAACGACAGCAAACAAATGTTAAATAGAATTATTTGTGTTGAATTTGAATACTTGAAACCATTTAACTGTATAAATTATTGGAATTACGCAGCAATACTTGGAACCATTTGACTATGTGCAAATAAAACTATTACTGTGATCGATACGTGAAATCAATGTGTGCAAATAAATGATTAATATTAAATAGAACTATTAGTTTTATATAACATTTCTTGAAACTATTAAACTGTGTGCAAACAAATGATCTCAGGCTTGTTTAAAAATAACTTTATCTACAGACCATTCGCTAGCAAGTTCTATATATATATATATATATATATATATATATATATATATATATATATATATTAACCGGATTTGGTATTAAATAACCTACTTAGATTGATATGCCATTAATACCAACCAACGGAACCAAACCAATCTAAAGTGCATTTATTTCGATTACTCCCATGTCCATTTAGACCCAGAGTAGTAGTAGTAGCTGTTAGGGTCGAGTCTATGGGTTAAATAGAACCGTTTAATAATTATTAGTATGTGATAAGACAGTGTTTACCACTCGGAAAAATCTTGTGGAACAAATACACCAAAAGTGTAAATATGATCGTACAATGAAAGCGATTCCCAAACCTCAAGGCATAAAGTAAACCACAACGGGTTGATATACCGTTAAAATCAATCAATCATTTGTTATGATAGAACGGGGTGTATACAGTCCATGAAAACTGAATGTTGTGATGGGCTTTTGGAAAAGACTAAAGCTGTATGACAATCTGGTGGTAGAATTATTGTATGTTATTATTGCAGGCGGTAAAATTATTGTTCTTTATGGTTGAAGGCGGTAAAATTATTGAATATTATTACTGCAGGCAGTAAAATTATTGTAAGTTATTATTGCAGCCTGTAAAATTTATTATACGACATTATTGAAGGCGGTAAAATTATTGTACGTCCTCATTGCGGGAAGTAAAGTTATAGGGCGTTATTATAGCAGGCAGTAAAATCATTATACGTTATAACTGCAGGCAGTAAAATTGTTGTATATATTACTGAAGGCGGTAAAAATAATAAACTTATTTTTGAAGATGGTAAAATTATTTTACGTTATTATCGCAGGCTGTAAAACTATTGTCCCTTATGATAGCAGACGATGAAATTATTAGTTATTATTGAACGCGGTAAAATTACTGTATGTTATTATTGCAGACCGTAAATCTATTGTATGTTATTACTGCAGACTATGAAGTTATTGTACGTTATTACAGAAGACGGTAAAATTATTGTACGTTATTACTGAAGACGGTAAAATTATTGTACGTTATTACTGCAGACAGTAAAATTGTGGTTCCTTATGATAGTAGACGGCGAAATAGTTATTAATAAAGACGGTAAAATTATTGTAAGTTATTATTGAAGACTTTAAATTATTATTCGTTAATACTAAAGACAGTAAAATTGTTATAAGTTATTGCAGGTGGTAAAATTAAATAACGTTGTTATTGAAGGCTTTAAAATTATCGTACGTTATTACTGAAGGTTGTGAAATTATTATACGTTATTATGACAGGTCCATTGGCCTAATGAGTAGAGTGTTCGCCAATGGTCCGGGAGACTGGGGTTCAATCCCAGATCGAGTCATACCAAAGACTCAAAAAATGGTACTTGAGGCCGCCTTGCTTAGCACTCAGCATTATAAGGAAGGGATCAAAGGTAAAGTAGAGCAATCCAGGGAATGGAGTAACGCCCTCTCCTACACCTCGGTGTAGTAGCTATTGAAAAGGAAGCCTTCGGGTCAACCTCAACTAAGGTCTCGAACTTTACTTTACAGCTGTAAGTAAAGCTGGCGACCGAAATCGAGGGCGACCAGAAGGCTCCCTTTTAAAACTTTTAAAGCTACTACAGCGAGGTGTAGGGGAGGGCGCAACTCCTTTCCCTGGATTGCTCCACTTTTCCCTTGATACGTTCCTGAGTGTTAAGTAAGGCGGTATCAAGTACCATTTTTAAAAGTCTTTGGTATGACGCGACCTGGGATTAAACCCAGGTCTCCCAGACTATTGGCGGCGGTAAAATTATTGTACGTTATGATTTCAACCCATACAATTATTACATCTTATTATTGAAGGCGGTAAAATTTTTGAACGTTATTATTGCCAGCGGTAAAATTATTAAAGTAAATTATTGTTGGCGGTAAATTCCTTATACGTTAATACAGCAGGTGGTAAAATTTTTAAACGTTATTATTGTGGGTGGTTTATTGGAGTGTTGCAAGGAGCCTCCAGTAATCTTATTACAGTAATCTTATTATCAACTGTACATCGAACTTGTTTACTTTCATATGAAGTGCTGGTAGCAAGTTAAAGTAGTTATACTTATGGTCAAGTCACATTAAAAACACCAGTTCTCGTCAGCTGACCGAAGTTAAGCATCTATGAACCTGTTCAGGACATAGATGGGTAATCATTGAGTAATAGCAGGGTTAGGAGCAAAATGTGGCTTGCTGGTATGCTACACAAAGCAAATCTTAGTAAATTACAACAGCTAAAAGTTCAGAAAAGAAAACTCTAGCTCGTCTCCCAAATTTCTCTCTCTCTCTCTCTCACTATATATATATATATATATATATATATACAAGGATCATTAAATAAGCTTCCAGACTTTTTTCGTATGGGCACTTTTATTGATTGTACACAGATGAAACTCTCCTTCCCTTCAATGTAATCTCCTCCGGCTGCAATGCACTTATTGTACCGTTCCAGCAACTTCTAGAACGCCCCATGGAAGTCCTCTTGTGTGAGCGTGTCAATGACCTTCGTCAAAGCCTCTTTCATCTCTTCAATTGTCTCATAACGACAGCCTCTGAGCTTAGGGAATAACCAAAAGTCACAGGGAGTAAGGTCTGGACTATAGGAACGGTGAGGAACTGTCTTGATGCCTATCTTGGTCAAATAATCATTGATAAGGATGGAGTTGTGGACTGGTGCATTGTCCTGGTGGAAACGCCACTGACCCGATTTGAAGAGTGCTGGCCTCTTCCCAAGGAATCTTTTCCTGACCCACCTTAAAACCTCAACATAGTAACCCTAACCCTAACCCTTTGCCCAATCAACTGTGGTGTTCTGACTTCCTTACTCCTCCCACACCTCTCATCATCAGGCTCCCTGCCTTCCTTGAATCTCTTATGAGATGCTCGATTCATGGAAGATTTTCCAAAAGCAGTCTGAAGCATTCCATACGTTTCTGTGGCATTTTTCCAAGTTTGAAACATAATTTTATTGCATATCGTTCTTCTAAAGTGTCCTCACGTCCAGATTGCATTTTTGAAATTCACTAGCTGTGACAATTAGGCTTTAGTAGGGTGTATTCCAATTGCTGCTGTAGCTGTTCATTTGAACCTGAAATCATAAAAATTGGTCAGTCATCTTATAAGATGTATAGCAATAGCATACTAAATTTTGAAGAGTCTACAATAATTCTAAATGCCTTCACAAAAAAAGTCCGTAAACTTATTGAAAGCACCACGTGTATATATATATATATATATATATATATATATATATAGAGAGAGAGAGAGAGAGAGGGAGCGATTGAAAAAACTAAGCCCTACGATAATTGCTCATAACTTTTTGAATGCAGTAATACAGAGAGACATCCTGTAGGCTAGGGCAGTAGAATATACCAACTGCCCCTCCGCAGGAGAGTAAGAACAACCCTCACCCACGCAATGATGTGACACTAAACTGCATCTGATGGTAAAACTTCAGTCCAAGAGCTTTGGAGGGTGTGGAGTACACCTTTATTGCCATTACTCCCAGGTCCACTTTGACCAGAAATGGTAGTATCTGTTAGGGCCCCATATATGGTTCAAATAGAAGTATTTAATCATTTGCCATACTTGAGATAATCTAACAGTGTATAAACAAATGATTACTATCAAATTGAATTACTTATATTACATAGCAATACTTAAAACTATTTAACTCTTTGTAAACGAATGAATAATATAGAATAGAATTATTAGTGTTAGATAGCAGTACTTGAAACTATTTAGTGTCCTGGGTATGAAATTAATCTGCATCTGATGGTGAGGCTAGGAGTTTGGGGAATGTGGAGTACTCATTCATTACAATTTCTCTCTGGTCCGCTATGACAGGGAGTGGTAGTATTTGAGATAGTGTGGAGGAAGACAAAGAAACAAAGAAAGCGAGAAAGAAATAAAGGAAGAGAAGGAAAAAGATAGAAATAGAAAGAAAGTGAGAGAGAGAGAGAGAGAGAGAAAGTGAGAGGGGGAAGAAACAAAGGAAGATAAGAAACAAAGATAGAGAGAAAGCAACAAAGGAAGAGAAAGGAAAAGAGAGAAATCGAAAGTGAGAGAGAGAGAGAGAGAGAGAGACAGACAGACAGACAGACAGACAGACAGACAGACCGTCAGGGAGAGAGAGAGAGGTAAAAAAGACAGAAGCAGAGAAAAAAACAAGCGGGATAAAGAAAGTGTGAAAGAGAGAGAGAGGGGGGGAGAGAAGTAAAAGAAGAGAAAGAAAAAAGAGAAAAATGAGAAAGAGAAAGAGTGAGGGAGAGAGTGAGTGAGAGAGAGAGGGAGAAAAACAAAGAAAGAGAAAGAAAATGAAAGAAAAAAAAGAGAAAGAGAAAGTGAGAGAATAGTAAAAAAAGAAAAGAAGCAAAGAAAGAAAGAAAGAAAGAAAGAGCAGATTGATAGGTAGTGAGAAAGAGAGAGAAGGGGGATGTTGAGATCCTGACTCCCTGGGTCAGGTTGAGATATTTCTAATTTAATTCTCACGTTTTAGTTCATCTTCTTGTTTTATTTGAGAAAGAGAGATAATATTTTGTTATCATTTAAAGAATATTTATTTATTTATTTATATATTTATTTCGAAAAATCGGTTTCAAACAACACATTGCAAACTTGAAAAAAAAATTACGTAAACACTTTTTCCTCTAGAGAAAAAAGTATAAAACTTCAATGTTTTCTTTTAATCTAATATCGAATATCTTTAGCGTTATTGATTTAATCCAACGTTTCGATCGATATATTATTTGGCCTTCTTCAGGGATATGCTGCATGTTGACGGAAATTTTTGATCTTAAAAGAAGAGAAGAAAAAGTTGACGACTCGGAAGGATGTAATGTGTACCTGAAGAAGGTCGAAACATAATGGTGAAAACAAGCAAAATAAAGATACTCGTCTGAGAAAAAACACAGACACGTAATTAGGAAAATAATCATTGTCAGAATTTTTGACATTAATTCTATGCTCCACATATAACAAATTTTCTTTTAAAAAAGCCGGTAGAACAAGAGTTATTTTGAAATTGCGACACTGAAGAAGACATGAACTGGATTATTTAGTCTGTTTAAACGCAAGTGCGTACGCATGAACTAGAAACCTGATCAGACTGGATATATATATATATATATATATATAGTGGTGTGTCCATGTGTAGGAGTCCATAAGCGAACATCGCTTATGAGTTTGTCCTTGTCGACCAGCAAAGATCAGCTTTGTGCGGACGCCGGAAGAAGTCTTGAGGACCTGCCAGAAACGATAACCAATGGGTTTGATGGAGAGAAAGAGAGAGAGAGAGTGTGTGTGTGTGTGTCAAAGAGTTCAGTGCTATCAGTACGACTTGATGATGACGATATAATATCGTCTATGAATAAATACACTTTATACATTTTTTTCATGAAAAAGTTAAATTTCTTCTTTAACAAAGATAGCATGATTTTATCATTTCTAATAGAGAATTCAAAATAGAAATTATTAGGTAATATTTATTTCAAAATTCTTCAGTCGTCCATAAATAAGTACATCCCTTATATATATTTTTGCAATTTTATCTTTGGTTACCGAAGTCTTACAGTTTTATTTTTTTCTTACAGAATTTGGAATACTGTAGAATTCGGCAATAAATAATGCATAATAACATCCGTTGTGATCGCATAATATTCCCAACGAAATAATAAAATCCTTCTAGCTCTTGTTTAGAAGAAAATTAACTTTTTATTTAAAAAAAATGTTTGGGGTGTACTCGTTTATGGGCGACACAGTATATATAAAAATATGATCAGCGTCCGTTTCATTTTAATCATCATCATCATCATCATCATCATCATCATCATCATGTCGCACTATTTCCACGGATATCCCTGACCCTCTCTCGCCATCCATCCTTTTCATCCATTACTTCTGGCTGGTCCTCAGGGCTACATCCCGTATCTGCACTGAGCTGCTGCATGTAGGTTTGAGCTGGTCGTCCTGCCTTTGCACATCCATGTGAAGGGGTCCACAGGAGTACATCACTTATGAGCTCGTCCCTACTTCCCCAGCAGAGTCATGCATGTCTGGTTAATCTAACTTGGATAGTTTTCGTGATGGGTGGTAGGTGGCCGTACAGCTGCTGTTTTGTGGGGTGCTGTCTCCAGGACTTGTTCAATATTGCTTGCAGCATTCTTGTGTAGTTGCCGTCAAGCTTTTTCTGCCTACGTTTAGTTAGCGTCCATGTAGTGCATCCATATAGCAGTATCGAGACGGCCGCTGCTTGGAAGAAACTGCGCTTCATTCTATCGGTCAGATCTGACTTCCATATGACCGATAGTCTATCGATAGCAATCCATACTTTTGCTTGACGCGTGTCAATGTCTGTCTCGAATTCGTTTTTTTGATTTCTATTGGTCACTATGCTAGTGTTTTTGTTTTTTGTTGTTTTTTTTTTGCCACGTGATCTCTGTTGGCAAACCTTTGGAAAGATCTTCAAGATGTCCTGAATAAAACTCGAGCCGATGTGAGACGATTCTATGTGTAGTGCTTAATTTACCTTTGACATATCAGTGTGCCAGGAACAATGTTGGCTTTCCCAAATGATATTCCCGTGGGTCGGGGAGGTTGGAAACGGAAGGTTTAAAGGCGGTATTAATTTGGTAAATTGTGGTTTACCTTATTTGGTATAGACGCTGATTCATAAACCAGTTTGGCACTGGTCCAAACTCAGACAAGGATATATTTTACTAGGGGGTAAATTGACAGTTATCTGGGCAAAAAAAAAGGCTTATTGGCTTCTTAATCTATCTCACGGTATCATCTATCTTTTTAAGTCAGCAATAAAATTGCCCCATGAATTTAAAAAAAAAATCTTTTTAACTAATTTTGCGGCGTCAATTTCGAAAATGTAAAATTTTTTTGTATCAATCTTGTTTAATTTTTATGTGGCGGAAACACTGTATATCTTGGTAAAATCAGAGCTGTGATGAGATTATATTCTGGAGATTTCCATGGCATTGTTCCTTTCTGATTATGTAATGAAATGAAATGGAATGTTATTGTCTGAATTTCAGAATGAAAACAAGAGATTACTATTTTTTGGGGATACAAGATTTTCTCTTTTCGTTTTGATTTGATGATTCGTTGTATTTTGTAGAATTGAATATTTTTGTGCAGTTTAATGATATTTGGGATGTGGCAATGAATTTAAATATTACTGTGACTTTTTGTTTGAACTATGACAATGTTATACTCTTTATTTTAACGTGTCAACGGAAAAATCACTTTTAAGATACATTGGGAGATTCTTAAAATTTGGGAATTTGTTTTAGAATTTTCTAAAATTTCTTATGAAATTTCAATTCTGCTGCCTGTGATATTTCAGAAATATAAACACCTATTTGAATTTTTTAATAAAATTCAAAGATTATTGAAATTTTATCAAAAAGGCTATTGTATTGATTTTCTTTAATAAATCATGTATGGTTAATGTCTAGTTTTTTTTTCTCGCTTTTTTTTTAGCAAGAAAAGTCGTTGACGAAATACCAAGATTTCCAGAAAATTCTCAGTTTGCATGTATAGATTCATTTTTAATTTTTATTAAATGATTTTTGAAACAAGGAAGTAATATCAATAATTTGATGAAAAATTGATATTTTCTGTGGAAGGAATAGAATTTTTTTTCAGTATTAGAGGGTAATCTTAAAAGTTCATTGGCTGAAAAGTTTATATAATGATGTCATATCTGCTGTTGATGACTTTTTCTACAAGTAGGATCTAAAAACTGTGACAGCGACAGAAGAAGTGTGCAGACCCAAAGGGAGCACTATGTTAAAAAAAATAAACTTCCTTTGATCCCACTCCATGAGAATATCTTGGTCAGACTTGGAACTTTTTAACCTATCCTCGTATTGTGTTGCAAAACATCTAATTATGGCTGGTAAAAAAGAATGTTTATTTTTAAATCACCACCACGAAATAGAAAAATTTAAAATGTCTCATGGGGCAAGGTTTTTATTTACCTTTTCCTTAGGCCAGGGTAATCAGACATTTGTATCTAAAGCTCTATGCTTGAACAAATATAGAGAAATCAGTTGTAATATTTATTTTTAGTATTTCCTCGTACTGTTACTAAAATATTTAATGGATTGCATGTGGGTCATTCAGTAAGTAAGGTGAAATATTACCAAAGGAATGGTCAACGGAAATCACTTTTTACAGATCCCCCCTTTTTAAAGAAAATCAATTGTAATGGGTCCTTTCAAGTCCCAAAAGATTTTCAGCATGGCCTTCTTTACTGACCGCTGTGCCTAGAACCTTTTCTTAACCTGAAAGCGACAATGTTTCAACTAAATGGAATATTCTTTTAAACTCAGCCTCGTTGCGGCAAACGCATGTTTAGCAAATTTGTAATACATTTTCTTGACTAAAATATTTTTTTATTCATGCACATCACACATTCTTCTGTAGATTTCACATGGTTTGCACTTTTCAGCCATCAAAAACTTTATGACAGACCTCTGTTCAAGCCTCGAGCACTCTGATGCCATTTCAAGTAGCCTCAAAAGAAATATTTTTGCAAGATTACAAGAATTTGTCTTATAAACCAATGGCCAACCAGTCAGCGTTTACATTTAAAGAAAATAAATTCAGAAAAAAATGTATTTTGCTTTTTTCTCCAAATTCCCTTTATTATATTATTCCTGGTGAGTTTTAACACTAGGGTTCGCTGGTGGTCTTTCACTAGAGTCTGATTGACAGCAAGTCTCCTCAAGCCATTGACCAGACAGCTGGGGCTGTAGAATACACTGACTGCACCTCTGCAGAGGGGTAAGCTCCCCCACTAATGAGTGTCCTGGATATGAAACTAAACAATCTGATAGTGAAGTTCCAGCAATGCTGGAGCTTTGGGGAATGCGGAGTACCCCTTTATTGCCATTGCTCCCAGCTCCACTCTGGCCTGGCGTGGTAGCACCTGACAGGGCCTTATCTATGGGTTAAATAGAACTAACGGCATACTTTTGCTAAACTGAACTTTTTGATTAAACTGAATAGCTTAAAATCGAAATGTTTTTGACAATTAAACCGTACTTACATTTAAACTGTGTGCTTATGCTAAACCGAATTATTTGAAAAAGAACTGTTTTTTGACATTGAAACTGTATTTACACTAAACTGATATGTTTAATATAGAACTGTTTTGACATTTAACTGTGTGTAAACAAAATCTGTACTTATACTAAACTGAATTAGCCGAATTAGAACTGTTTGAATAAACTGAATAGTTTGAATTTTTTGACAATTAAACTGTGTACTCATGCTAAACTGAATTGTTTGAAATAGAACTGATTATTTACATAAAAATGAATTTGGCGTTAAATAACCTACAAAGGTTGATATGTCATAAAACCCAACCAACCAACCATCTTTAGGCCATTCTTCTTCTTCTTCTTCTTCTTCTTCTTCTTCTTCTTATTATTATTATTATTATTATTATTATTATTATTATTATTATTATTATGTTACTTCTTGAGAGTATTTCCCACCAACGTAAGCCGATGGTTTCACCCTGGAGTTTGAGAAACAACAAATCTCCTCAAATCTCCAGGACTCTTCTCAGTATTATGGCCGGTCTAAATAATGTTGTAGTCTGGATGGTCTCCACTTGTCCTCTTATTTCTTAGTCCCCTTTACCAAGTCCTTGGGAATTGTTCCCAGTGCACTAGTTTACAAGCGGTATCACCGTCACCTTCATAGTCCATTGCTTTTTTAGTTCTTTTGCAAGTTCTAAGTACTTATCTCTCTTTTCACTATCTTTTATTTTCACTCTATATTATTATAATTATTATCATTTACTCATTAGGGCTTTTTTACATTAGCGTTAGCTGATGGTCTTTCACTGGAGTTTGAGTGACAGCACATCTTTCCAAGTCTCCAGGACTCTTCTCAGTATTCTGGCCGTTCTCAATAATGCTGTCGTTTAGATGGTCTCCACTCGTCCGCCAACTTACAAGTTCTCCAGTCCCTTTAATAATCCTTTACTTACTGTACCAAAAGCACCAATCATAATTGATATAATTGTCACCTTCATGTTCCATAGATTTTTCGATTCCCTAACAAGGTTGAGGTACTTATCCTTTTTTCACATTCTTTCAGTTTTATTCTGTGGTCAGCCGAGACAGCAAAGTCGACAATTTTGCTTATTCTCTTTTTATTATTATTATTATTATTATTATTATTATTATTATTATTATTATTATTAGGTCTGGTCTTCTGGCCGAGATTCGGTGATCGGTGTGCGTGTCAAAGTCCCATAGGAATTTTTTTGTTTTATTTTCTAGGACAGATGCATCTTAAAAGATCTCTGTCTTTTACTAGCTTCACTTATCAGCCTTAAAAAAAGAGAAACTTTGCACTGAACACATAGAATCTTGATACAATATTTATATACAAATCAAATTCTGTTAATTAATTCCTCCAATTGTTCACAAAAATGCTCTCTTAATTTCTTTTTCTTTCAATTATTTAAAAAAAATCCAATTCAATCTTTAAATTTTCTTCACTATTTTTGCTTTTGATCTGATTAGGCAATTTGTGCCAAAAAATTATTGTTCTATTAACAAAAATATCCAATTGGTTAGTGGACATAGTTTTTGAAATCTTGACAGTAAATTTCCAGTTCGAGGAGAAATATTAAAAAAATGTCTACCATAATTAGAAATTTCATTAATCATAATGAAAGTTTCAATGAGATTATCTCTCTTTCTTCTTCCTAGTAAAGTAGTTAATCTTAATTTCTTGAATCTCTCATTATAATTTTAATCTATCACATTTAAAAAAAATTCTTTGACACTCTTTTTTGTATACACTTTAATCTAAATCTAACACACCAATTTCCATGTCTAGTCACTGGAGTTCAGGCCCGAGTAAAATATTCTAGATGAGGTCTTATTAGGGTTTTATATGTTTTTAAAAAACGATATTCACCTCCATTGAAACAGAATTTCTAGCCAATCATTCTTTTTTGCCTTTCGATCAAATAAACAAAATATGATTTTTAGCTTTCAATATATCATCAAAGTAAACAGTTTGATAGCACAGCTCATTTACTTTTTTAGTTTTAGTGTTGGTTAATTCATAATCAATTGTAATGTTTTTAGATCCAATATGCAGTACTTTACATTGTTCACTATGGAATCTTAATTTCCAAATATCTTCCAAAATGACTTGCCTAGTCAGCTGGGGCTGTAGAATACACTGACTGCACCTCTGCAGAGGGGTAACACCTCCCCTAACGAGTGTCCTGGATATGACACTAAGCAATCTGATGGTGAGGTTCCAGCAGTGCAGGGGCTTTGGGGAATGTGGAGTACCCCTTCATTGCCATCGCTCCCAGGTCCACTCAAGCCCGGAGTGGTAGCACATGATAGGGCCCTATCTATGGGTTAAATAGAACTAACAGCATACTTATGCTAAACTATATTGTTTGAGTAAATTGAATAGCTTGAAATAGAAATGATTTTGACAATTAAACCGTACTTACATTTAAACTGCGTGCTTATGCTTAACTGAATTATTTGAAATTGAACTGTTTTGTTACATATAACTGCTTGAATAGTTTGAAATGGAAATGTTTTTGACAATTAAACTGTGTACTTATACTAAACTGAATTGTTTTAAATAGAACAGATTATTTACATAAAAATGGATTTGGCGTTAAATAACCTACAAAGGTTGATATGCCATAAAACCCAACAAACCAAACCATCCAAAATGACAATTTAATTAGATGCATCTGTAATGTTTCTCGTGTTTTAAGTCAAACAAATTGTTTGACATCATCAGCAAATAGTCTTATTTCTTATTTTATGTAATTAGGTAAATCTTTATATATATATATTGTCCGGTAATTGTCTGGACATTGGTATGATAGTTAGAGTGTTTGCTAATGGGCCGAGAGACCTGGGTTCAGGTCAAGTCATACCAAAGACTCAAAAATGGTACTTGATGTCTCCTTGCGTAACACTTAGCATTATAAAGTACGGATCAAGGGTTCAAGTGGAGCAATCCAAAAAAAGAACCATAGCGCTTCCCTACACTTTGGTGTAGTAGCTATGGAAAAGGGAGCCTTCGGGTCACCCTCGACTACGGTTGCCAACTTTACTTTTACTTGTATATATTAAAAACTACGAACCAGTATTGACACCGAAGAAATACTGGAGAGTATATTCTGTGTTTCAGAATAATCGTTACCAATTTTTACTTTCATAGTTCAAATAGTTTAAAAGTATCTTACAGTATTTACTATGTTTTTTTTTATAGAAATACCCAAATGACACCAAAATGAACAAGTTGTTTGAAATATTTTAACAATTTTTTTCTCAAAATATACTGAGAACGAGCAAGAATCAGCTTGCTAAGACAAAGAAAATAGTATTTATTTATTTATTTATCTATTTATTGATTTTAATGGCATTGCAAACCATCTAGGCTTATTTTATGGTTAAAGCTTAAGGAATCATTTTCATAATACGTTCATATTTATATTTATTGGGTAATAGTTTCTTGAGACCTTTTTTCCTATCGAATATGAATAATATTTTAACACATCTATATGACCCAAAGATGGGACCCTAAAAGATACAACAACTCTGGGACAAAGTGAACCTGGGAGTAATAGGCACCAAGGGATATTCCATACGATTTCAGCCATAGATGTGACCCCAACGTGAAAGACAAGCAAGACAGTTTGGTCATTGCTGGTGACGTACAGACGAGCTCAAAGGGACGTGCTCAGCATTTCTTAGATATTTGATTAAACATCTTTCGGTAACAATAACTCCTACAAGATTCTAGTATCTGTCAGCTGGCGCCCAGCAAGTTATCAATAGTTAATTTCACTGAAGAAAAAGAAAAAAAAACTTCTCAGTAATATTATCACCTTTCCTTATTAACAGGTTACTAATTAGTTTAGTTTAGAAAGAGTGGAGCACCCGTTGAGAATCTAATTCACCAACAACAGTCTGTTAACCTAACTAAACTTTCAATTTAAGAAGACGCCCAATATTTCCTTGATATTTAGTTGAACATCAATAAGTTTCTTGCATCTGTCAGTTGGGAGTTTCTCCTACTTTTTTCTTTTGAGTTTATTTTCAAACTCTTTAAATATTTTCTAGTTTCCTTTTCCTAATGAGATATTTTATCTCTTTTCAGATATTTCATTGATATTGATATGATGACATTGTTGACCAATTTAAATTAATTTATAGAACGGGTCTCAAACACGCAAGCCACGTGCAGCCAACAAACTACTGTTCTATGGTACACGGCACAACAATTTTCGTAACTAATATTTGCCTAAAACTTGGTAAATTGTCCATCGCTCATATCATATTTTTCCACAGAGAATGGTAGAATATACTTAGATATTTTAGTTGCTTTCAATTCAAGGTCAAAAGCTGAAAAGTAGAAATAATCGAATTTTATATACATTAAAAAATAAACATTCATATGAAGAATGTTGTTGAAATCTACATCGGTTTGTTTTAAAGATCTTTTATAGTTGCAGAATGATTGAGATTATAGAAAATCAACTGACACAAAAGAACACGAAGAAATTTGTTTTATTTCATAACTTAAAAGTAAAGTTGATTTGTCAATTGATATTGGCACCAGGAAGATGTACCTGAGATGACAGACAACACAAATAGAAAATCATAGAAAAGAGCAGATTGTTAAAAAAAAAACAGAAATTATATATACAATTTCTTAAAATGAGATATAATTTTAACACTTACTTATATAATAAGAATATACAGCCAGGATATAAAAATGCAATTTGGCATCGAAAAATGTACCATGCTAATAAGTGGAAAAAGCCCAATACTTGAAGGAATAAGTTGGTGACCATAGTCGAGCCCGACCAGAAGGCTCCCTTTTCAATAGTTACTACACCGAGGTGGAGGGAAGGGCGCTACTCCTTTCCCTGGATTGCTCCACTTTACCCTTGATAAGTACCTCATATCGCTCTGCTAAGCAAGGAGGTATTAAGTACCATTTTAAAAGTTTTTGGTATGACCCGACCTGGGATCGAACCCAGGTCTCCCGGACTATTGGCGAACACTCTACCAGAACAGTCAAATCAAGAAAGAATCAAAATGCTAGAAGAAAAATAAAAATACGAGTACTTAGGAATATTGGAAGTGGACATTATCAAACAAGCAGAGATGAAAGAGAAAAAAATAACAAAGGAGTACTTTAGAAGAACGAGAAAACATCGTGAAAACAAGCTCTGTGGCAGAAATCTTATCAAAGGAGTAAATATCCGGGCAGTCCTCCTTATAAGATATTCGAGACCGATCTTAAAATAAACAAGGGATGAACCCAGACAAATGGACCAGTGGACAAGAAATTTGATGACGATGCAGAAGGCCTTATATCAAAGAGATTACATAGACAGATTATATGTGTCGAGAAAAGGAGATGGAACAGGACTTGCGTGGATGCATCAAAACGACGACTTGAGGACTGCCTTAAAAAGAGCGAAGAAATACTAATTACAGCGTCCAGTAACAACACTGACAACATAAGGACAAAGAGAATAATAACAAAAACGAGGAAATAGATATAGGAAGAAAAACAACTGTATGGATATTTCAAGCGACAAACAGGTGGAATCTCACGCGAGAAGACCTGGACATGGCTAAGAAAGAGACTTTAAGAAATAAACTGAATCTCTTCTAATAGCAGCTCAAAACAACGCCCTAAGGACCAATAGTGTTAAAGCGAAAATAGATAAAACGCAACAGAATAGCAAGTGTAGGAAGTACAAGACTAAACACGACTGGGTGGGAAAGGTGATCCACTAGGAATTGTGCAAGAGACTCAAATGTGACAATATTACCAAATGGTACATGCACAAACTAGAATCCATCCAGGAAAACGTGACACACAAAACTCTCTGAGATTTTAAAATATAAATAGATCACCTAATCCCAGCTAGAAAAGTAGACATAGCGATAATTTAAAAAAAGAACCTGCTGTCCCGGTAGACCGCAGAGTGAAAATCAAAGAAAATAAAGAGATACATCTACTTGAACCTTGACAGAGAATTAACTGTAGAACATGAGAAATATGATGACATCAATTGTTATTGGCTCATTTAAAACCATCCCCAAAGTCTTTGAAAGGGGAAAGGAAGAGTTGGAAATCGGAAAAAAGAATGAAGACCATCCAAACTACAGCATTATTCATAATACTGAGAAGAGTCCTGGAGACATGAGGAGACTTGGTATCACTCAAACTCCCGCGAAAGACCATCAGTTTAATTTGTTGAAAACAAACACAAGTAGATAGGTTCGGTTCAATCTTCAGGTCTTTGAACTTTTTCTTGGTGTTTTCCGTAAAACCCAACAACCTTTGACAACTTATTTTATCAATTTTTCTCTTCCTTCTAAAAATTCTGGAAATTTTTCTACAACTCTATTATAATTTATTAACTAAATGATTCAAATAACTACATAACTAAGATCTTAATAACTGAATAGTTTAAGTAACTTAATATCTAAAAATCAAATAAGTAATTTTCTTAACAGTTTTATAGTTACTTAAAAACTTCATAACCTAAATAAACTTAACTAAAAAAAAAAAAAAACTTATTGTGGTGGTATCATCTCAGTTTTTGATTCCTAGTAGATTCTTCCAATAAGGATATGATATTTGACTGTAATCCTTTCTGGGAGAAGGTAACAGGAGGTACACTGGCGACATTGTATTATTTGTTTTACTGTAACATATAACCTTTATTCTTCTTTCCGTATTTCTATGATTTATTTTATGCTCTTTTCCGATGACGTAACACTTATTAACTAAGTTTCTTACGCTTTTATAAAAAGGTTTTGAGCAATAGTCAGGTTTTTGGAGGTGGCTTTGGTTTGGTTTGTTTGGTTAGGTTTTATGCTATATCAACCCTTGTTGGTTATTTAATGCCAAATCCTTTATATACATATTTATCAAATATGTATGATTTGGTTGGGTTGGGTTTTAAGGCATATCAACCATTGTAGGTTATTTAATGCAAAATCCTTTTTATACACATATATTAAATATGTATGATTTGGTTGGGTTGAATTTTATGGAATATCAACCACTGAAGGTTATTTGATGCCAAATCCTCTTAATACATATCTATTAAATATATATGATTTGGTTGGGTTGGGTTTTATGGCATATCAACCATTGTAGGTTATTTTATGCCAAATCCGGTTTATACAAATACATTAGATTTGGTTAGGGTGTGTTTTACGGCATATCAACCCTCGGAAGTTATTTAATCCCAAATCCTCTTTATACATATACATGATTTGGTTTGATCGTATTTTATAACGTATCAACCCTTGTAGGTTATTTAATGCCAAATTCTCTTAATACATATATATCACATATATATGATTTGGTTTGGTCGGGTTTTATGGCATATCAACCCTTGTAGGTTATTTAATGTCTAATCTTCTTTATACATACATTGAATATATGATTTGTCAACACATTTTGCTGATAACATTTTTGAATAAGCCTGAGTTCGTATCTTTTGCACTCAGTTAAATGGTTTCAAGTATTTCTGTCAAATACGAATAATTCTATAAACTATTAATTTTTTGTTTGCGCACAGTTAAATAGTTTCAAGCATTGGTATGTTACATTAACAATTTAACATCTGTCATTTATTTGCACACATTTAAATGTATATATATATATATATATATATACACACATATATATATATAGATATATATATGTAAACAAACGGCTGCTGCTGCTGTTACTAAAATAAATACCTTAAAAATTCCCTTAGCCATCGTGGTCCGCTCGGTCGCCGAGAAGTCTGAGACTTAATCTAACGTAAAGTTGGACGGGTTTCGATCCCGGCTTCGAGCTTCCTGCGTGTCTAGCCACACTGAAGAGTTCTGATAGAACGAAACCATCTGTCTGTGGATGACAATATATATATATATGATTTGTAAGTGATTAGTTTGAAGGTAATTTCATTTTTAAAAGTGTTTGCTTGCACTCTAGTATTGCTATTTTTTCTACATAGTTTAATAGTTTCAAGTATTGTTATCTAACACTAATAATTCTATTCAATATTAATCATTTGTTTGCACACAGTGAAGTGGTTACAAGTATTGCTATTTAATACTAATTATTCTATTCAACATTATTCATTTATTTGCACACAGTCAAATGGTTTCAAGTATTGTTATATATCACTCATAATTCAATTAAACATCAGTCATATATTCACTCTGATCAAAGAATTATATTCCCAACAATTCAATTTGGCATCACTAACAATTCTAATAGATAGTCCTTTGCATAAGTCATTTATTTGCTCACTGTTTAAATAGTCAAACAGTTCTATTTGACCCATTGATAGGACCCTATCAGGTGATACCACTCCAGATTACAGTGGATCTGGGAGTAATGGTAATGAAGGGGTACCCCACACTCCCCAAATCTCCATGACTTTAGTCTTAACATCTGATTGTATGATGTCATATCAGGACACTTGTTGGCAGAGTCTTACCTCCCAGTAGAGAAACAGCCGACTGGGATAGGAGGTGGCTTTGTATCAATTCGAGGTCTTGTAGTTGGTGATAGTAACACTTCTAAGATTGATGTTCCAAGATAGCATCTTTGTTGTCACCATTAGGAAAAAGAAATAGTGAAGAAGAGGCTTTTTCAGAGTTAATATTATCTTTCGTCGGCATAAACAATTTATCCTAGGTAAATCTACAGTATTGGAGAAAAAAAAGACAAAATAAAACAAAACAACTTTTTGGTATCATCTTATGCGTGATGTGGACAAGTAACTCAGTGTTAGAATTTCGGCAGGTTCGATCTCTAGTGAGGGAGATCATGGTGTACGCTGCTGATGAGATCTAATAAGGTCAAAACAGCTGTCTAGTGATTTCGTTTGTTGCATGTAGTGTTTGCCGGACTTTCTGGTCATGGTGATTCATTTTATAAAGTAAAGTTGGCGACATTTGTCGAGGGCGACCAGAAGGCTCCCTTTTCGATATTTTATTAAACAAAGAAAAACCGAACCATTTTTTCTATTACTGCCACAAATTTTAATAAGATTTTAATGATTTACGCACACATAGGAAGTGATTATTTTCCTTGATTATTGTGTTCAAAGTTCTGTTAGTGTAAAGTGACTAATTTCTAAAAAGAAAATATTTAGAATTACCAAAAAATAAGATATTTCTTAGAATTTTCTTTTCCTTGATTTGATATCCCAATTTTTGATTAGTCCACATATTTTGCCAGAATTTGACTATTTTCAAACTCAGAAAAGGGGTTGTCCCAGTTGTGCAGAGGGTAACGAGCTGAACTGTAACATCATATCGTAAGCGAGTTCGAACTCTAATCGTGCTCTTACAGTCACTTTTGGACAAATACCCTTGAGAAATATAGGAGCCTTTTTATCTCCCTTTCCAGCTATTCGTTAAGCAATACTACTACTGTTCTTCTGCAAGGATGGCTTTGACATAAAATAACCCATGAAAGTTGATAAGCCATTATACAGGGTCAGGCAAAATAATCACTTCCTTTGTAGGTTTAATAAAAGACAAATAAAGTAAAGAAACAAAAAAGTGTTTTTATTTTTGAAAAGTACATATAATGCCATTTTTTCATATAATACACTTCTCGACGTGCTATGGAGATTTAGAGGGAGATGTTCCCTGGTCATTTGATCTCATTGCGTGGTGACATCGGTTGGCCCGCCCGTTCACCTGATTTAAATCTGTGCGATTTTTTTTCTCAGGGAAAACCTCAAGTCAAAGGTCTACAGTAATCGCCCTCAATCTATTGAACAACTTAAAGATGCAATTCGTCAAGAAATTACTGCCATTCCACATGAAATGACCCGCCGAGTTATAGACAACTTTCGTGAACGCCTTCGACAGTGTGTAGACAATAACGGACCCTATTTGACTGATTTAATTTTTAAAACCTAATGAAACAGAATGGTATTATATGTACTTTTCGAAAATAAAAACACTTTTTTGTTTCTTTACTTTATTTGTCTTTTATTAAACCTACAAATGTGTCAGATCATTTTGACTGACCCTGTACAAAGAAACTTAACTAAAATTGGACAACTGCTTACATCAGCAAAGAGCAATCATAAAATAGGGTATCAAATCAAAGAAAATTCTAAGAATTTCCTTTTTTTTTTGGTATTTCTGAAAATTTTCGTTTAAGCGAAAAAAAGGAAAAAAGACAGCAAAACATTGAATGAAAATAATCACTTCCTATGTGTGTACAAATTATTAAAATTTCATGAATATTTGTGGGAATTATAAAAAATGGCTTAGTTATTTTTTTCCAATACTGTAATTTCTAGTTTAACATCAAGCCCAAAAGAAAAAAAAAAAAAAAGAAAAAAAAAGCCAGCTGGACTTGCTCGTGGGTCACTTTTTCATGATCTTTACTGTGAGAGCAGAAGTATTGTCTTGTTAAAAAATAACATTTGATCCTTTTTCGCTTTAAAAAAACAACAACTTTTCAGTTTTAGGGAAGGGAGCTTTATTTTTTGGAATCATTCTCTCAAATTCCATTGACATTTCACAGTGAAACTCACCAGTCTCAGCATCTAAAAAGTAACCCCGTACAGTGACACCGCTAGGTTAATCCAGGCTTACGCATGACAGAAACATACTCACAATTCAATTTCTCACAAGATCTTCGAAGACAATCATCATTGCAACTGGAATCTTAATTCATTGGGTGAGACAACTCTGCTAAAAAAAGAGGAATCATATTGTCACAGTATTGCTAGTAAACTACTTCTACCGAAGTCATCAATGGCTTTTTAACATCTTGATCTAAAACCATTGTAGATATTATAGTTAGGTTACAGAAGGAGGTATACTTACGGCAAACAAAAACAAATGTGATACATAAGCGTTTAAATGTCCTTCGCTTGCGCTGGTTTCCTTGTGGCTGAGTGGTAAAATCGCGGATTAGCGTTTGAGTCAGCCGAGTTTCGATCCCAGCTTCGGGAATCTAGCCTGTCTAGCCACACTTAAGAGTTGTGATTCAACGAAACAGTCTGTCTGTGGATGACTATATATATATATCCGCTCATTGTGTAACGGTTAACATCGTAGGAACGAGGCTGTTTGCATTCCACATTGCGCTAAAGCCCTGAGGGAAAGTATGCATCCAGCTATACTCCTACGATTTTATAGGAGGGCAGCAATGTCTCTTTAACCTTGGTAAGGTGACCCTTCTAGGAGAAGGAAAACACTAAATTCAAACTGTTAAACTTCGCTTAAAACTTGACCTTGTGTCAGATCCTGCTCGTACGGAGAGTTATATATATATAGTTTAGTAAAATTGTCGACCATAGTCGAGGGCAATCCGAAGGCTCCCTTTAGAATAGTTACTAGGAAGGGCGTTAATCCTTTCCCTGGATTGCTCCACATCACCCTCAAAACGTACCTTATAATGCTGAGTGTTAAGCAAGGAGATGTCAAGTACGATTTTTCTGTGTCTTTCGTATGACTCGACCAGTGACACCGCTAGCTTAATCCAGGCTTACGCATGACAGAAACATACTCACTATTCAATTTCTCACAAGATCTTCGAAGACAATCATCACTCTACCCACTTGGTCAATGAGCCGATGCGTAAATTTGTGTGTTTCTGAGTGTGGATTTACCTAACCACTCCACCTTGACCTGAATGCAATAGCCGTTTTTTTTTAAAGCGGAGAACAGCTTGAGTGGAACATAGCATAACGGTTATCATCTTGGGAAATGGACACGGCGACCCAAATTCAAATCATAGATGAAGCTGTTTGCATTTTTTTTTAGTACTAATGCCCTTGACCAAGCTATAAATACATCTGTTCACTCCTCCCCTCAAGCTATGGGTAAATAATATAGTAGACAAGGTTCTTCAGCCTTGCTATAGCGACCAACATAAGAGAAGGAAAATTCTAAATTCAAACCTGTAGGACTCCACAGAAAAACTGACATTGTGTCGCATCCAGTGGAGGAGTTGGTCAAGTACATACACTCAGCCGAGGATTTGAAATTAGGTTTCCGATTCCGACGATGATCACGGTTCCGTGAAACACCCCCCCTTAAATATATATATATATATATATATATAGTGATACACACACACACACACATATATATATCTATATCTATATATATCTATATATAGATGTATATTTCATCATTATCACTAAGGTAGGGATTCCTTTGCATATCTCTTGCCATCCATCCCCATCCGTCCTATCACGTGGTAAGTCTTCTAGACAGCATCCACTGTCCGTACAGAGCTGATGAACGTAAGTTTTACAGGTCAGTCAGCACTTGTGTCTTCATTCAAGTACGCCACAAATGAGTTCATATTTACTTCTACAGCCTATGCCCAATATATCTTCCACGTCTTACTTGGATAATTTGTGAGATGGGAGGCAAGTGGTCGTACAGCTGCAGTTTTGTCGGTTGCCACTTCCAGGATTTGTTCAAAACAACATGTAGCATCCTTGCGTAGTTTCCGTTTACCTTTTATTCGAGGCATTTCGTTACAGTCCCAGTGGTGTAAGCACACACACGTACACACGTACACATATATATATATATATATATATAAACCTCAGTCTATCACGTTTTCAGCCTACCCTTGTATATATATATATATATATATATATATATATATATATATATATATATATATATGTGTGTGTGTGTGTGTGTATCTGTGTCTGTGTGTGATACTGGATTTACTTAACACAATTTTCTGATGATTGGAAAACGTACCTTATAATGCTGAGTGTTAAGCAATGAGATATCAAGCAAGATTTTTTTGTGTTTTTCGTATGACTCGACCAGTGATTGAACCCCGGTTTCCCGGGTCATTGGCGAACACTCTACCCACTTTATATATATATATATGTATATATAAACGAGGGTAGGCTGAAAACACAATTTTCTGATTATTGGAAAAGCTTTGAAACGTTAAAAATATTGATAGTGTTATTCTATTTTTGATATGTGTTGGGTTGTTATGTGAATATTCTGTGATGTTAAGAATGAGGAAGGAAAATTTTGAAATTGAAAATTTTTAGTAGAGAATATTTGTATTAGTGTTGATTATGAAATCTTTTTTTTTATGATTATGAAGACTTTTTTACTCAAGTCATTGTGTTATAATTCTATTCGTCGTAAAGTTTAAGAATTTTGATAGAATTTCACAACACTTTCAATTCAGGTTTCCAAACCCTTTCTCTTGCCATATATCACCATCATCATCATCACCAACCATCATGATCACCCTCACCATCATCATCACCATCACCATCATTATCACCATTATCATCCCCACCATCATCATCACCATTATTATCATCATCATTATGATCACCATCACCATCATTATCCCTATCATCATCATCCTCATCATCATCACCACCACCATCATCATCGTCATCATCATACTGATAGTATGGATTACCTTAAATCTCTCTTGCACTCCGTCTTCATCTTCCAGCACTCTTGGTAGGTCCTCTTGACGGCACCCATAGTCCACACGGAACTGATGAATATAGGTCTTACCAGTTCTGTCAACATTGGTGTGTCCATATGCGGGAACCTACAAGAGAACTTTACTTATTTGTACTTACTAACCCCACTGTGAAAGCAGGATAATGACACAAGGTCAAGTTTTTTAAGCAGTTATACATGTTTGAATTCAGAGTTTTCCTTTTCCTAGACTGGTTGCCATGTCCAGTTTAAAGAGCCTAATCTGCTTTACTACTTACTACAACAGCAGGGAGAATAGTTGGATACATGCCTTTTCCAAGGATATTAGCGCTAGGTGAAATGCCAACTACCTCGTCCAGGATTCGAACTTGGGTCACCGTGATCATTTCCTAAAACAATAACCATTACACCATGAACGTCTTCTCATGAACCTTACCGATGATTTCATCCTTGCTTTCTTGGATGGTTTGTGAGATAGGAGCCAATGGCTGAACAGTTTCTGTTTTGAGAGATTCTGTTTCCTGATTATGGTCAGAACAGAACACAACATGTTTATGCTGTTACCACAAAGCCTTCTGGTTGTCATCGACTACGGTCACCAACTTTATTTACTTACGTATATGTATAAATAGGGTTTGGCATTGAATAACCTACAATGGTTGATATGCCGTAAAACCAAACGAAATTTTTTCAACTTCAGGTCGGATTCAAGTCAGAAGTAGACAATAAGTAGGTGTTAGTGATTCCGAGGTCGCCTTTCTTCGGCAAAGAGAGGATGCAGCTATTTATCTCTTTCTTCTGGATTTTCTTTATACACAACATTGTATAATCGAGGAAATGTGTCGTCAAATTTCCTTTTCTTTCATACTTCGAGAGGTATTTCGTCGAAGCTTTCAGCTTTTCTGATTATATTCTTTTAGAACTATGTCAAGTTCTTCCGCTATAAAGTGTTCAAGTTTGATGTTTAATAAACCATTAATAGTTTCTTCAGTTGTGTTATATTTAATTTCGGGGAAGGGGTACTTCCAAGCAGATTCTTGAAATGTTCTTTCTACTTTTAACGCCTTTCTTCTAGGCTGGCAGATTTAAGCTTTGCGATCGAAGTACTTTTTCCTCCACTAACTTCATTTACTGTTCGTTAAGCTGATTGTGATGGTTTATCTTCTATAGACCATGCCATTGGCCTCATGAGTAGAGTGTTCACCAATGGTTCAGGAGAGCGAGGTTCTATTCCAGGTCGAAGACTTAAAAAATGGTACTTGATGTCGCCTTGCTTAACACTCAGCATTATAAGGAGTGGATTAAGGTTAAAGTGGAGCAATCCAGGGAATGGAATAGAGCCCTCCTCTACACCTCGGTGTAATAGCTATTGAAAAGGGAACCCTCGGGTCATCCTCGAGTAAGGTCGCCATCTTTACTTAGCTTCTATAGAATTTCAGATTTTATTCGTATTTGTGTTTGTTGGGTTCGCTTTTATTTAGTAAATATACTTTTTATCTGTTATCTGTTTAACTATTTTGGACCCTTAGGTAACTGTAGTATTGAAATTTACAAGGGAGATTACGAAATGGCGTTCATTGTACGTTTATAGTTACTTTTTTGCGTAGATTTTATGTATGATTTTTTGTGTGCACACAGTTTCATCGAATACAAATGATTTTAAACATATCTATTTCACCTAAAAATTAGAGCCTAACAGGTACTACAGCACCGAGTGGACCTGGGAGTAATGGCAATGAAGAAGTACCCCATACTTCCAAGAGCTCCATAACTAAACCTTAACATTATGATACAGTTTAGTGTCATAACCAGGGCACCTCTTTTAGTGGGATGGGGTCTTAATCCTCTTCAAAGGATAGAGCCTCGAATACAGGGCTTGAAAGCTAATAAAGAAACGTAAATGTTCATTGTTTTCAGTTTCCTGTGGTTCCTCACAACAACAAATGATAATTTGTTTTAAAGTGCAAACAAGAATGTCTATTGCCTAAGTTTCTCACAATTGTATCAAACCTGGTCCCATTCAAAAACTACAAATCTTGGCACTGTATTTGGCAGTTTTGTGGACTTAATGTATACTGAATGAGTGTGTATTTTTGTTTGGGCTGTTTCTTTTCCTTTCGCTTCAATATATTTGGGAATAAATCCAGTTGTCACTGTTCACTGTCATATTTTCAGATAACTTGGCCAAATATTTTGTCACTGGCATGCCAGGACGGTTGCCGGAAACGAGTGTGAGAAATTAGGGAAAAAACACTTTTGAAATTGTCGGAGCTACCCAAAAAGTGGCAGCAAAACGTTGTTACCTTTATAGTTAAGCATCAAGGCGTTCCACCAAGCAATTTATGGGCAAAACAATGGACTGTGCAAGTACAGATCTTCCATTACTCACCATATCTAACTACCAGCACCTTTTTCTTGTTTCCTAAAATGAAAAATATAAGTAGACGAAGATCATTAAATAAGTTTCCAGACTTTTTTCGTATGGGCACTTTTATTGATTGTACACACATGAAACTCTACTCCCCTTCGAAGTAATCTCCCCCGGCTGCAATGTACTTGTTGTGCGGTTTCAGCAACTTCTAGAAGTCAATGTCAATGACCTTCGTCAAAAGCCTCTTTCATCTCCTCAATTGTCTCATAACGACAGCCTCTGATCTTAGGGAATAATCAAAAGTCACAAGGAGCAAGGTCTGGACTATAGGGAGGCTGAGGAAGTGTCTTGATGCCCATCTTGGTCAAATAGTCTGTGACAAGGATGGAGTTTGTGGACTGGTGCATTGTCCTGGTGGAAATGCCACTGACCCGATTTGAAGAGTGCTGGTCTCTTCCCAAGGAATCTCTTCCTGAACTCCCTTAAAACCGCAACATAGTAACCCTAACCCTAACCCTTTGCCCAATCAACTGTGGTGTTCTGACTTCCTTACTCCTCCCACACCTCTCATCATCCCTCACAGACTGCCTGCCTTCCTTGAATCTTTTATGCTACTCAAAAACTGATGCTGGATCATGCAAGATGGTCGAAAAGCAGTCTGAAGCATTCCTTATGTTTCTGTGGCATTTTTTCCAAGTTTAAAACACAATTTTATTGCATATCGTTCTTCTAAAGTGTCCTCACGTCCAGATTGTGTTTTTGAAATTTACCAGCTGTGACAATCAGGCTTTAGTAGAGTGTATTCCAATTGCTGCTGTAACTGTTAATTTAAACCTGAAATCATAAAAATTGGTCAGTCATCTCATAAGATGTATAGCAATAACATACTAAATTTTCAAGAGTCTACGACAATTTTAAATCCCTGTACAAAAAAAATTCCGATGAACGTCGGATATTAATCCAAAGATTAAGGCCTTTGACTCTAAAGTAGTTAATTCCCCTTGACCATTTTTAGGGTCAATTAGAAGCACTTGATAGCTACGATAAAAGATTTCTTTACCTTTATCTTATTTAATTATCTTGTTTCTCATTAAATTAAGAAGAATATCTAGGATAACAACTGCTGAGACAATTAACAGATGTATTAGGAGTAAATGTATAATATATATGGGGATAGTCATTCGTTCTACGATCGTAGATTGCTTAGAAAATCGCACCTGCTACGGGACCACCGACAAGTATGTAAATTAGGATGGGTTGACCTACAGACAAACCCCACTCCTGTTTCTTGATGCTTCTAACACCTAATATTTTGAGCCTCTCTGCCCTCGCCTATGAATTTGAATAAATTGAAATTTTCATTTTTACTTTTTGTAATTTTTAATTTTTTAATTTTTTAATTTTTAATTTAGAATTTTTTAAATACGAACAGTAATTCCACACTTGCTGTCCTGCAACGTCGAGAAAAGCATGCAAAAGTAATCTGAGAAGACGGAGAGTATAGTAATATTCTCCGCCGAAATAAATCTATAATGACGACTTAACCAGGTTTGAGTTTCCATCCGATTACACAATATATATATATATATATATATATATATATATATATATATATATATATATATATTATTCGGTCCAGTTAAACCGGAGTTGGGAGTAAGTCCATCAGAACAAAAAAAAACAAAAAACTATTCAACAATGAACATTTAAATTTTCCTGGTAAAGAGTTCAATGTAACTGACATTACAGAGCAATAATTTCTTTAAGAATAAACAAAATCGGTCACATTAGGATAATAAATTTATTTCCATCCTGTTATGTGTTTTTGATATAAATCAAAAACAGGTGTTTTTGATTTATATCAAAACATATAACAGGATGGAAATAAATTTATTATCCTAATGTGACCGGTTTTGTTTTTTCTTAAAGAAGGTATATATATATATATATATAATTCTTACGCACATTGTTCAGACGAGTACCTTCATGGTCTTCGGCATTTTGACGGTGTATTTTCAATCTATATTTTTCCTGCTATGAACTTTTACACGAAATTTTTTTTCTTTCAAAGCACATTAAAATAGTAATTTTGACACGAAAAATTTTCAAAATGAGGTGGGTACACATTAATTTATTTTAGGTTTTAACCTGTTCTATTGGCCAATATTTGACCACCTTTCTAATTTATGAAAAAGAAAAAAAAAAAGAAAATTAAAACAATCTGTTTATTCCAATATATATATATATATATATATATATATATATATATATAGGGTTAGGCAAAATGATCTGACATACCTGATTTAAATCTGTGCGATTTTTTTCTCTGGGGATACCTCAAGTCAAAGGTATACAGTAATTGCCCTCAATCTATTGAACAACTTAAAGATGCAATTCGTCAAGAAATTACTGCCATTCCACATGAAATGACCCGCCGAGTAATAGATAACTTTTGTGAACGCCTTCGACAGTTTGTAGACAATAACGGACCCTATTTGACTGATTTAATTTTCAAAACCTAATGAAACAGAATGGCATTATATGTACTTTTCGAAAATAAAAACACTTTTTTGTTTCTTTACTTTATTTGTCTTTTATTAAACCTACAAATGTGTCAGATCATTTTGACTGACCCTATATATATATATATATATATATATATATATATATATATATATATATATATAGATATATATATATATCTGATTGGACGTATTTATTTTGAAATATTTACTTTTTTCTCTTTTTGCACAAGAAAAAAAGAAAATTCTTTTTACACACACACACACACACACACACACACACACACACACACACACACACACACATATATATATATATATATATATATATACAGGTGGGAGAGAGAGAGAGGTAGAGATAGAGTGATGCATCGCCACTGAATAAGTACAATCCTACAATCTAAAAAAAAAAAAGAAACAGGCCAAAGATACCAGGATTGCATACATTATTCAATAATATTTCTCGTGGAATATTATTTTATCAAAATGGATATTTTGGCATTATTTGATATCAAATGCACTTTTGCATCCTGAAAACCTGTAAATGAAAACGGAAATTGTTTGGTTTGAAAATATACTTAATGTTGCGCAAAAGTGTACCTATTTCAGGGTTGCTACTTCTTCATATTATTGGTTACAGTATTTCACAACTGAAGAGTTTGATAATAAATTATAACTAACAATATCCGTTTTAAAAGCAGAACGTTCCTCTAAAAATAATAAAACAATAGATTATAAAATCTAGAAAAAATAATTCAAAAAGAAGGAATGTATTTATGCAGGGGCGACACTATATATATATATATATATATATATATATATATATATATATATATATATATATATATATATATATTATTATTATTATTATTATTATTATTACAAAAGTGTATGGTTGGAACTATCTCACTTGATGGGTTTGTGGCAGACCAAATGTGGTATAATTTGAAGTGTGCTCAATATCTGTGATACAGGTATTAAATAAAAAATTAATGTATATTAGTTTACACACACACACACACACACACACACACACACATATATATATATATATATATATATATATATATATATGCATTACGTAATTTTTTTATTTTTGGTGTTATTGATTCATATCAATACTCATAACAGGTTGGAAATAAATCTATAATCCTAATATGACCGGTTTTTGTTTTTCGTAAAGGTATATATATATATATATATATATATATATATATATATATATATATATATATGGATATATATTGGTTTCATGCCAGCATGGTCGCAGATAAGCATTCTTACTCTATTAGATATTTATAAAAACTAATATATATATATATATATATATATATATATATATATATATATATATATATATATATATATACAAACACACACGCACACACACACACACGCACACACACATATATATATATATATATATATACATATATATATATATACAATGAAAGAAATTATCATTTCAAATGTTTAATCTTTGCTTAGAAAAATTGTCTATAATATTATGATGTGTAATTTCTATGCGACTAGAAAATGTGATTTATATGCCCTTATTTTTGCAAATATAAAGTCAAGGCTTATTTCTTACATCAAGTTCCATATGAGCTAGTAACACAGCTTTTTCTGTTTCATGGAAAGGAGATGGACGTTTCCAAGAACACTCCTTACGCGCGAGATTTTAGAAACGACTCAACACGTCACAGTGATCAACTTCGACGTCATGCAGATAACCACTCCACTATTGTTGACATGTAGTACGTAATATTTTCATATAACAGAGAGAGAGAGAGAGAGAGACAGAGACAGAGACAGACAGACAGACGGGCAGACAGACAGACAGACAGTAATATTCATTACCAACAGGTAAATATATATATATATATATATATATATATATATATATATATATATATATATATATAACTGTTGGTAATCTATCTATCTATCTATCTATCTATCTATCTCCATGATAAAATATCCGTCTAGGAACATGATACTCTGAATATTTGCAATGAAACTGTCACTACCCAACACAGACACTCATAGTCCTTTAAAATAAGCTAAAATTCTCTAAAATTGAGTTATACATCGATCCCCCTTTCTCAATTAATAATTCAAATTACTTGCATATGCATATTTGTATGAAATTTGATTTTTAAAAGCATAATATTGCCTAAAATACTATATGTATTATATTTGTAAAAGACAGTTTTTTTTTTCTCGGAAATCTTTGATATCCCCACTAGCTGTATATAAATATACGGCAAGTGGGAATATCTCAAAATTTATATAAGCAGATAACATAGTTTTATTCAAAAATTTTGACATCATATTAAAATTTTCTATTTCCAATTATTTCATTTTCATTTATTAAATAGGAAAATCACCCCAATATTTTTTTAAAATGTGAAAAAATTAACGGCTGCTTTTATGAAATAGATAGACGTTGTGTCTAATGAATAAAGAGTGAAATACTGAATAATGTACAATCTTCTTTTGAAAATATTCAAAATTATGCAAATTAAACAGCATTTATAAATTTTTTTATCAATCATTAAAATGCAAACAAACATGGCAAAAAAAAGCAAAAACAACCCCCCCCAGAAAACAATGAATAAATATATAAAAATGAATTACTTGTTGCTTTAAAATAAAGATTTGATTACATTAACATTTTTTGGAGGTTTTATTTGTTTTAGTGTTTTTTTTTGTGTGTGTGGTTTTCTTATAGCACTATTATACTTTAAAATAAACTATAACTTGATTCATTAATTTATTACAATATTTTTATTCTATTTCATTCTAATTCAGTTTTTCATATCATGTTAACAAAACGATTTAAAACAGTCATCATCAGGAAAAAAGTGAAATGAAAATGTTTACATTATTTTATCATTATTAAATTTTTTTCAATCCTGCAATTAAACAAAATCCTTGTCGGTAGTTTTATCTTTTATAGACAGACAGGCATGTAACAACATACATTTTGATGTTTGTTCAGATAAAAATTAGGATATTCATTCATTAAAATTTCTCGGTCTATCTGTCAGTCTATCTGTCTAAATATATATATATATATATATATATATATATATATATATATATATATATATATATATACGCACACAGATAGATATATAAACGTATATATATATAAATGTGTGTGTGTGTGTGATTATATATATATATATATATATATATATATATATATGATAAGTTGGATGTATTATCTTTCGTTTAGAAAAAATCTTTATTAATTATTCGGGTGTTCTAATTTGCGTTTATATATATATATATATATATATATATATATATATATATATATATATATATATATATATATATATATATAACGGATATTATTAGGTATTATTTGTTACTACCTTCTAGGG